>CM072819.1:52132089-52270263 GCA_036937905.1 Salvia rosmarinus
CAAACTTTTAGTATACAATGTGTCTCTCTTCTAGCTATTACAAACAACCATCACTTTGCTTCTCCCACTTATACAAAGTTTCCTTTCTAAGTGGGTGCCATCAAGCATAATCGAGTCCTCTAACGTGTCCATCGTAGACTTTTGCGGCGGAGCTCTTTGTGAATGGATCCGCTAGATTCTCCGTCGTATTAATCTTTTCAATCGACCGTCACCTCGTCTAACGATTTCTCGTATGACATGGTACTTTCTCTCTATGTGTTTGGTCGCCTTGTGGGTCCGTGGTTCCTTCGAGTTTGCCCTTGCACGAGTTATCACGATAAACTATGATACTCTTGGGCAAACCGGTACCACATCTAGATCCATGAGGTAGTTCTTGAACCATCTGACCTCCTTAGAAGCCTCCGGGCGGCTACATATTCGGCTTCCATGGTAGAGTCCGCAATGCATATTTCTTTGCACTCACGCCAGATACGGCTCCACCTCCCAAGGTAAACACATAGCCCGAGGTTGACTTTTTCTCATCACGGTCGGCTTGGAAATCCAGTGCAGTATAACCCAAAGGCATTAGACTATCTCGCATAGTAAACTAGCCTATAATCTCGAGTCCTTTTCGGTGCTTGAGTATATGCTTCTTGCGATCAATGAGCTTGTCGAGGTTAGGCGATATCTAGCTACTATGCTACCGCATAGCGGATATCGGGCCTCGTGCATAGCATTGCGTGCATGAGACTTCCTACGGCGAGCGTGGGAACTTGTCTCATTCCTCTATCTCGCTTTGCGGTCATAGGTGGTGTGTCTTAGATAAAGGCGCCATGTGCGAAAGGTAGCAATCCTTTCTTGGCGGTGCGCATACTAAAGCAGTAATTACGGTATCGATGTAAGGCGCTGAGATAAGCTCAACATTTTCTTCTTGCGATCTCGGTAACCTTGATCCCAGAATGTCGCTGCATCTCCTAAGTCTTTCATTTGAAGCGATCGGATAGCCAACTCTTTCGTGCGATATGACTTTCACGTTGTTGCCCGACTAGAAGGATGTCATCTACATAAAGTGCAAAAATACCACATCACGTTGACATCTAACCAATACACACAACTCTCGCTAGGCAACCGGGTAAATCCATGGGACTTTACCACCTCGTCAGCGTAAGTTCCATGATCGGGAGGCTGCTTAAGTCCATAAATGGACTTAGCTTCCATACTAGATGTTCTTCACCCTTTACCACATAACCTTGAGTTCTTTGCATATAGATGTCTCTACCTTCCTCAAGGTAACCGTTTAGAAAAGCGGTTTTAACATCCATTTGCCAAACCTCTGGGTTCAGTGGGCTGCTATGGCTAGAAGAATTACGATGGACTTGAGCATTGCTACGGTGAAAAGGTCTCGTCGAAATCGATGCCCTCAATCAGAGTGTACCCTTTCGCCACAAGCACGGCTTTAAAAGCGAAACCTCTCCATCGTAATCTCTCTTCCTCTTGTATATCCACTTACTACCTATGGCTTCCTTGCCATCCGGTAGAGTGTCTTTTCATATACATCCATAGCCATTATGGACTCCATTTCTAAGTCCATAGCGGTGTGCCATGATCTTGCATCAATATCTTGTATCGCCTCCTTGTATGTCCATGGGTCGATTATTGCATGTTAAATCTCTTGGGACCAAATCCAAGATTCACCCACGAACATAAATCGCTCGGGTTGACGAACAACCCTCCCACTACGACGAGGTTCTACAGCACAATAGCAGCGGTGGGTGCGAGATACTTGTGGTTCTCTAACATGCACAACTTGCTGTGTAGGTACCACTTATGCGGTCGGTATCTCGGTGGAACTCGACCCACTTCAATTTCTTGAAGTATCGGTGTCGATCCTCCCACTAGACTCGACATCTCGTACCTTTGGCCTGTCGGTGGTGGAATACGATCATCTTCTAATTCTTGAAGAATGATTTCAACTTTGGACTTATGATTTTCATGTAGTCCTCTTCTAAGAATCGAGCATTAGTCTAATAATGACCTTGATCCTTGGGACTATAGAATAAACCACCTTCGTTCCTCTAGGATAGCCAATAAACGACCTTGCGTCGGATCTAGCCTCCAACTTGTCGCCTTCTTGTTCGACACATGTGCCGGATCGCCCATATCTTTATGTGGCTTAAAGCGGGCTTCGCCCAAACCACAACTCGAAGGGTCTTTTCGGTGACTTGGGCGGTACTAGATTTAGCAAGTATGCCGTCGTCTCTAAGGCATATCCCGAGCGAAATAAGCGATGTAGCATAACTCATCATAGATCTAACCATTTCCAAAGAGTCCTATTTCTTCGCTCGACACACCATTTTGCTTTGTGGTGTGCCGGTGAAGTCTTGTTGGATGTAATCCCACACTTCACTAGATAGTCCATAAACTCGTTCTTGAGGTATTAGCCACCGCGATCGGACCATGATGACTTGATACTCTTACCTAGCTTGTCTCCACTTCCGCCTTAAACTCTTTGAATTTCTCAAAGCATTCGGACTGCGGTGAAGCGGTATATGTATCCGTACCTTAGTGTCGTCGATGAAAGTGACAAAATACTCGTACCCTCCACGAGCTTGTGTGGACATCGGTCCACACAGTCGAATGGACTAACTCCAACATTTCTTTGGCTCTATAACCCTTCGTTTTGAAGGTGCAGTCGACATCTTACCTTCTATCACGAGATTCGCGGTGGGAGCGGAGTAACCGTGAGATTACCCAACGCTCCATTCTTAGCCGTCTTTAGATCCTATTTAGATTGATGTGACTTAATCTAAGATGCCGGAGAAAAGTAGAGTCATCTTCTGAAAACTTTCTCTTTTAGGGTTTGATGAAGATGCAACATAGTTATAGGTATTATGTTTTGCGAAATAGTATAAAGCGAATTATATAAGGTGCGACACGAGATAACCGTCATTTCTTATGATAGAAACACCACTATCAAAAATAACGAGAATATCCATGAGTAAATAATTTGAAACAGAAACAAGGTTCCACCGAAAATCCGGCACATATAAAGCGTCTTTCAATACTAAAGCTGTTGTCCCAAAACATAAAAACATCTCCAGCTGCAACAGCTTGACTTTCGCGCGTTGCCCATGGAGATCGTTATCTCGCCATCAAGCGACTCCCTTGTCGCGGGAACCCACGCAGGTGTAACAAACATGATCGATTGCGCGTATCTACTACCCATGAATGGGTAGAACAAGTCGCTAAACATGTTTCCGTTACTAAAGCAAGCGGCGTACCTTGAGCCTTGAGCATAGGGCACTTGGCCTTCCAATGCCCGGTCTTACCGCACTTGAAGCACTTGCCTTCTCCTTTGGCTTCTTCAGCCTCGGTGGCAACCATGTTCTTGTTCCCATTACTCCCACTATTTGCCTTGCCTCTACCACCTTTGGCACCCTTTTTCTATTTCCATTTTGCGATGAAAATTTTGGGCCCTTAGATGTGCTAGCAAGAGCATGTCTCCTTTTCCATAACTCCTTCCGCATGACAGCGAGATCATTAAGCAACCGACTAAGTGTAAACTCGGTCTTGCTCATGATCGCATTCACGCGAAAGTTCTCAAAGACTTGGGCGGTGTATTGAGGATGATATCGACCTTGGCTTCCGTCAATACCTCCTCCCAACTGATCAAGACTATCCATGAGATGAGTCGTGTGGGAGACATGTTCATGGACGAACTTCCTTCTTCCATCTTACACGCAAGATTTCTCTCATTGTGTGGAGCGGATGTCCGATCCGATTGCCCAAACTTACTCTCGAGACTTGACCAAATATCGATCGCGTCGCCATCGGCGATCTTTGCGGTGCAAGCCTTTGGACATCGTAGTCATCGTATAGCATTTAGCCATATTGTTTGACTTATTCCAAAGTCGCATGACTCATTGCTCATTAGTCGATCGTCGATGAAGGCATCGGGTTTAGGAGTAGTGAGAACAAACATGTGTTCTTGATAAGAACATATTCCATGTTTCGTTTCCACTCGATAAAATTTGGACGGATAACAATTTTGTGCGAGCATATTGATAATCGGCGTAAGAGACATATCTGAAGCGATAATGTAAAACACATAAGCATACGATCGCATATAATTCGTAACAATAATATTGTAACCTTTTGATAAAACAATATTAATTGAAACCTCCAATCGCCCAAGGAATTCCACATACAAGCCGCGCGTGTGGGCGTTTACATGAACCTCGACGGACTAAAATATACCTTTTAGTCGTTTAATTTCAATCCATGTCAACTTATCCTTATGACAAATGAAATTAATGATTGGACCTTACTAGACCACATCACTATCACGAAGGGACTTGGCGGGAAGTTGTACTTGAGGTGATGTCTAAGCAATGACCACAATTTTAACAATGAAGATGAATTCTTAGAATTGGTATACTCACTCGGACCATACGGCTTCAATTCAAATTCTTTTGTTATCTCATTTATATCTATCTCTAGAGAACTTATGAAAATCGCACATGCAAGCCAGCGTGTGGGCGTTTACATGAAACTCCCACTTCTCAATAGATTTAAAATGTTTTATTTAGAAATCTCATCTAACAAACTTATGATAAGCAGTGCAAGCAAGCCAGCGCGTGTGGGCGTTTACTCACGGTCGTCTCACTTTGTTTAGAGATCGAAAAGTGGAGTCTTGACATTTTAATTTGAAAAATTAATTTGTCGGGTTGCTTGCTTAGTCTTTTTATTCAAAGGTTTGTCCATGCGAGATCACGTAATCCTAGCATGCTTTTCTATAGAACTCGACATGTAAAACATGCTCGCGAAATTCTAAAATATGCTTGATAAGCGCGATAAACCTAGCATGCTTACTATGCGCATTCGATTCGTAAAACACTTAAAGGTTTGTCGGCGTAATATAAACATACATAGCATGCTACTATAATTTAAACATCCACGACATGCATATGAGCGATAAAAATAAAATAAAACGTTCATCGCGACCCAATCGTGAAACACAGTACATTTAAATCTAATCTATTACATAGATTTACAAAATGCGAAATAAACTTCACAGACCTCGCGTGCGGGCGCGGACGGATTCAACAAATGGGCCTCGCGTGCAGGCGCGGACCGGAAGTGCGGAAAAAGCGGTGCAGGCGGGTCATTAAAATGTCTTGGCAGCGCTGGGGCAAAGCCCGGCCAGCGCACCGACGCTCGCCGCGCTTGCCGCGTGCTCTCGCGGGCTGCCTCGCGATCGCGGCGACCGCGACCCGTCGAGCACGCTTCGCGGCCTTCCACCGGCGCGAGCGTGCGCGAGAGGCGTCGTCGCCCGGCCGAGCTTCGCGACCGCTGATACGCTCGCCATGGCCGGGTCGCTCGGCGCTTGCAACGCCCGTCGCCATGCTTCCGCTTCGCTCGCTTGCGTCGCGGCCGTCCGCCATGATCGCTCGCTCGCTCGCGTGGCGCCGGGGTCTCGTCTTGTGACGCCGCCCGTCGCCCGCGCCCCTCGCGATCGCCGCGACCGCGAAGCTTGCTCGCGAATACCGTCGAGGGGCTGCCGAGCTACCGTTTTCCGTCGTTTCGTTCTTCGTTCTTTCGTCTTCGTTCTTCTTTACGGATAAGATTTACATAATAAAATCTAATGTAACCACGGATTTTCTCGTGGTGTAAAAACAAAACCAACAAAACAATAAGCGAGCCACGATGAGCAGCGGATCCACAATTATTAAAACGCACGTAATAATCAAACGTGAATTAATCAGCAGAGCCAAATTCGATCCGGGCTCGATACCAATGTAGGGAAAGCGTATGTTAACCTGCGCCCGAGGATCCATCTTGGGTGTTTAATTCACCATACATTGATTATAAACCTAGCATGCGTCTATATAATTAAAGTGCAACACGTAGGGTTTTCACGTGTTTACCTTTGGATCGTCGAGGTGGATCGAGCGGGATGAACGGATCGAGCGGATCGGACTCGTGCTGACCTTACGGGCTGTATCCGGTTGCCCAATCTCCAGCGTCGGTGAGGGCGATCTATGGAGAATGCTTGGAAAATCACCCAATGATCTCTCCAACTTAAAGCTCACGAAAATTTTCTCTCTCACAACAATGAGATGACCGAAAATTGTGTTGTCGATATGTGAGCATTAGCTTTAGACATTATCTCATACCTTATATTTATAATGCACTACCTCGATCCTATATGGAATATTACCATAATCCTATATGGAATATTACCATAATCCTATATGGAATATTACCATACTCTTGGGATTATTTCCATACTCTTAGGATTATTTCCATACTCTCAAGATTATTACCATAATCTTATATGGAAAGGATCTATGCATATACCATAAATATAATTATATCCATGTGGGATAAAGAGAATAAAATCTTGCCAATTGAGAGCATGAGGCGCGATTTTCCTCAGCTACGGGCTTTGGATGGGCCAGACCGAGGATCAAATGCAAGGAATAAAGATGGGCCTCAAATAAATTAATTATCTTATGTTCACCCGAACATAAATTAATTTATAAACATTCGATCATGCCACTAGAAAAGAATGTTGACTTACCCCTTTATTACCGAAGTTGAGTCGGGCTTGCACTTAGACATTCTGAATCCCGTATTTAAGATATCGAGCGTCCATTAATCATTTATAGCAATCATTGCTAAAAGCGATTAACAACTTTATTTCCTTAAGTAGTACCACCCAACCTTATTATTGTACTTGAGCTAACTCAACTGCGGGGTTTAGTACAATAAACCTTTGAGCTCCTTAAGGGCGTCATCATCCTTAACGGATACGGTGACTCGTCTGAGATAACTAGCGTGACATACAAGACCGCCACCACCCAAGATGCGGAGAATCTTGGGTTAGAACATATAACCTCACCCATAACAAGTCAAAGTGATGGACAACAACTCATACTCACCTAATACCTTATCGAGGTTTAGATCGCCGTAAGTCACGAGATCTTGGTTCTTCACGACGGTCGAGAAGAAGAACTCATCTCATTGTGATCCTTCAATACGTCGAGGCGTGCCAGCATAGACAAGCAACTAAGTCAAGTCAACTTCTTATCTATACTGCGGCTAAACCGACAACTCGTCCTTAAGTCGTCTCGGTGTGAAACTTTTATATCTCATTAAGCTTGACCAATCATACGGACTTACGTGATCTTCTACACAATCGTGTATGATCTAACTTATATATGAGATAAGGGACACGAGATATATGCAATCAAGTATTCAAATCGGATAGGAGATTGTAATAGTGGTAACGAAACATTGTATACAAGCTCAACCAAAGCGCTTTCGATGTCTGAATCCAATGACCGCGATATGGCTAAGTCTTATGAAATTGTATGAGAGTCGGACAGAATCGTTTGTCATAATTTGACAAAATCAATAATGTCAAGTTCAATGAAGGAAGCGATTCGATGCATAACCATGTAAGCAAATGATTAATCTCTTGGAGGCTCGAATTGGTTGGAGGATATATTGATAGCGTGGTCGAATCAATATGATCCTCAACACTTTGCCAAGTCTTTTGATGACTTCCGTTATAAGCGATCCTTTATGATAAATGTTATACTCTAGATTCATTCAAGAGGATCTAGTAGCGGAAGAAGCATAAAATGGGCAAGGTGCCGATCTTTAATACGCGCCTCATAGAAAACCAACGCTTTATCGAAGATGAAAAGGAAAAGTGGAATTCGAGAGATGGTAAGGCTAAAGAAAGAGTGGGAGTAATACAAAGGGCTCTACCAGCGGTTTGAAAAAGCCAAGGAGAAGGGCAAATGCTTGAGTGCGGTGAGGCCGGGCATTGGAAGGCTAAGTGCCCCAAGCTCGAGGCTCTAGGTGCGCCATTGCTTTAATGCTGAAACATGTTTAGCAACTTGTTCTACCCATTCTTGGGTAGTAGACACGGAGTGTCACGCCCAATTCCCGAGGAAAGGCACGGATGCGGGGTGTGATTAGGGGTGGGGTTAAGCGGGGAAGAAGGGATACATATAACATACATGATAAGAAGATGTGACCATGAAATCGGGCGGCATCTCCTCTATAACTAGGACATATCACGAAGGGAGGGTGCACAAACAATCCACCAGCAGAATAATATCGATATCATAACCTCGATAAAACATGATCTTGGTTTATTATAAGTAATGCAAGAAGGTAAAATAGCATTACATCCTGTCAACTAGACCGGTCAACCACATAGCATGCTCGTATCGAGACTCACGTGAGAATAACATAACAAATCTTGTTCCCAATCGAGAAAGCAAATAAGGGACAAGAATACATAGTTATCGATGCGTATATAACACAACATCGCGGAAGCATAGCATGAAGAACCCGCAGCTCCACCCCTCGGCGTCGCCGTCCGATTCTCCTCCATCCGTGAAAAGATTTGAAAAGAGTTTGGGGTGAGTACTAGCGCACTCACGGTGAGGTTTTATCATAAATCGAAAGAATCATGAGGCCGTGTTTAGAGCACTTACCTTAGAAGGTTTTAAAGCGTAAATCCACTTCTAAGTAAGCAAAATAGATTTTTATTTTTCGATACCGATCCGTTATTCTTGTTACTCCCATCATAGAACCATGAACCACGGCTCGGACGTATCCCGCCCGTCACATGACATTCATTCGGCCGGAACATATCCGGTCATTGCGCCGGAACGTATCCGGTGGCTAACTCGGTGTGGACTTGAGGGTCAAATCCCATCGAAACCATAACCACCTCATTACCTTTTCCGTGTGGACTTAGGGGTCTATCCCCGGAACCATAACCACGTGTTCGGGGTCTATCCCTTATGATCAATACTCGAGATGGTGATCAACCCACGAATAGAGATCCGTGCACAACCATGATAGAACCATATCTTGGATCGAGAGAGCGAAATAATTTCACAAAATATTTTACGGCGTACATGTTTTATTTTGAAATATCAGAGTAAATAACTCAAAATAAGCATATATAACCCAACCTGAACAGACGAAAACGTCAACCGAGAGATATCTACGGATCCGATGACTTCACCGATCGCACTGGTAGGTACCTGGTAACAAGGCGGAACAACTTTTGGGGTCACTTCCCACAAAGCAAAGCAACAACGTGATCCAAACGACGATCGTAGCAAAATTAGGGTTTTCGACTTTCTGAACCCACATTTGGCACTCTCCGGGTTTTCAAATCAACTCGATGCAGAAGGGAAATATATTCAGGGCATCAAGATCTATAATAGGGTACCTTCAAAATATGCATGCATGCAAGTTGACTCAAATCTTAGCGTGAAGAAGCTTCAAAATCGATGCTATCCTCGGATCTAGGATAAACCATCCAAAATCGATGCATGAAAATGGAAACATAAGCAATATGCATAACGACGAACATGGAATGACAAGCGGCGTTGAAAATGGATAACCCGGGCATGTCTTCCTTTAGAAAACTCGAGCAACGGAAAACATCCCGAGCGTAAAAGCGAAAAAGCGAAAAGAATCGGTACTTTAGTAGAATGCATAGCCGGAACTCAAAACCTAAAGGACCCGTAGCCAAAGGTGGCTCGGTGGCCACCAAATCGGCGACCAAAGGCGGCGGCCATGGGCGGCGATTCGGCGGCGGTTTGGCGAAATGGCGGACCTCCGGCCGTTTTCCGCCCGTCCTTTAGAAACCGAGTTCTATGCTATCGATCTACTAAAAGGCGGAATCAAAACAAGAAAAGGACAAAACCGAAAACGGGCTGCGGGGGTGGTTGATCGGCGGTGGTAGCTCGGCGCAGCCATGAATGGCGCCCGCCGAGCCTCCCGGCTCGATCCCCACTCCTCCAGTGACTTCCGCAGCGCACAGGAGCTGCTCGGCTCTTCCGTAAACACGGAGACGAAGGAAATGAGCGTTGAAAATGAAGGCCCTAGCCTCCTATTTATAGGAAAATTCGGTTCACAGTTCTTCATGCAAGCGACCTTTTTCGAAAACGCAAAAGCGATGCAACTTTGCAAACGGACTCCAAATTTAGCAAACTTGGTACCCATGGACACGAAATAAAATACGGACACAATGACTATAAACAAGATATGCTTTTAAAGACCAATGAAAAGTCCGGTTTTCGATAACTTCCGGTGCCAAACCTTCATGGGTGGTGAAAACTCGCATACTTAGTGTCATGAATTCGTCATAAGACACTCTTCACAACGCCTGAGGTTTCGTGACGGTCGCATCACCAAACAAAAGTCAACCTTTTGACCTTTTCTCGAAAACGTGCCATGCAAAGCGAAGCTTAAAAGGCGGGTATTACATCCTCCTCCTTATAAAAATTTCGTCCTCGAAATTTCAAACACGTGGAGAAAACAACTCAGGGTACTGAGCCCTGAACTTGTCTTCCAACTCCCACGTAGCTTCTTCCTCTCCGTGGTGATTCCACAACACCTTCACCAACGGAATCTGCTTGTTCCTCAATTCCTTCACTTCTCGTTCCAAGATAGCCACTGGCCTTTCCTCGTAACTCAGATCCTGAGCAAGAACCACTTGGTCATGCTTGATCACGTGTTTTGGGTCGAACACGTACTTTCTCAACTGAGAAACGTGAAACACGTCATGAACATCTCCGATGCTAGGGCGGCAAAGCTAACCTATAGGCAACGGGGCCTATTCTCTCGAGAACTTCGAAAGGTCCAACGAACCTCGGTCGTAACTTACCTCGTTTCCCAAAACGAACGACTCCTCTCGTCGGGGAAACCTTAAGGAAAACGCGATCTCCGATCATGAACTGAAGATCCGTACGACGCTTGTCCGCATAGGACTTCTGCCTGTCTTGCGCTTCCTTGATCCTTCGCTTGATCTGATCGATAACCTCGACCGTCTGCTGAACCATCTCTGGTCCTAACATCTTTCTCTCGCCCACTTCATCCCAATAAAGTGGCGATCGACACTTCCTTCCGTACAACGCTTCATAGGGAGCCATTCCTATGGTGGCCTGATAACTATTGTTATAGGCAAACTCTACCAAAGGTAGTATCTCTTCCCAATTTCCTCCTCTGTCGGCCACGACTGCTCGCAGCATGTCTTCCAAAACCTGAATCGTCCTTTCCGACTGACCGTCCGTTTGAGGATGGAATGCCGTACTAAGATTCAGCTTGGTCCCCATGGCTTCCTGCAGACTCCTCCAAAACCTTGACGTGAACCTCGGGTCACGATCTGACGTAATCGATACCGGCACACCATGTAACCGCATTTATTTCCTTGGCGTAAAGGTCGAGCAAGCTTATCTAACCCGTACGTCATCCGGATCGGTAAGAAATGAGCTGACTTCGTCAGTCTATCGACGACAACCCATATAGCGGTGTTTCCTCTTGCTGACCTTGGAAAACTCACCACAAAATCCATACCGATATGATCCCATTTCCACTCTGGGATTGGTAGCGGTTGCAACAATCCTGACGGACGTTGGTGTACGACTTTCACTTGGCGACAAGCCAAACAACGTTCCACAAACGCTACTACATCCTTTTTCATCCCTTCCACCAAAAGTTCCTCTTAAGGTCTCTGTACATTTTGGTGCTTCGGATGAGTCAGATACGGTGCCTCATGAGCTTCACTCATGATTTTATCTCTCAATTCCCTATTGAGTGGCACACATAACCTTCCTCGGAATAGTAGCGCGTTATCCTTTGCTTCCGTGAAACCCTTGCTATCTTCTAGCCTTGCTTTCAAACGCATCTTCTCCAGGAATTCATCTCCTCGCTGCGCACTCACGATGGCTTCTCTCAGGTCCGGTTCACCAATTTGTCAAAATCGCGATGAATCCTTGCACCGATTCGGCGGATGAATCACTTCGGTCGAGCTTCTCGAAATCTCGAATAAGCTCTTTCTCTTGCGTGAAGAAGATATCCCAACTTCGCCTCGACTTGCGACTAAGAGCATCCGCTACGACATTGGCTTTTCGGGTGATAAGCGATAGAGCAATCATAATCCTTCACCAACTCTAGCCATCTTCTTTACCTCATGTTCACTCTTTTGTTCAAAGAAATACTTGAGGCTCTTGTGATCCGTAAAGATTTCACACTTAACTCCATAGAGATAGTGCCTCAAATCTTCAACGCATGAGCGATCGCCGCTAACTCCGGATCGTGAGTTGGGTAGTTCAACTCGTGCGGTTTCAAGCGACGAGACGCGTAAGCTATAACCTTCCGTTACGCATGAGAACGCAACCCAAACCAAGTTTGGATGCATCGGTGTGAGACCACAAACCCATCGTTCCTTCCGACACGGCTAACACCGGCGGTTGTTAGCTTCTTCTTTAACTCTTGAAACTTGCTTCACAAGCTTGGACCATGAAAACTTGATTCCTTTCACGGTACATTGCGTCGTCGGCCTTGCCAACTTCGAAACCCTTCGATGAAACGTCTATAATATCCGCCAAGCCTAGAAAGCTTGAACCTCATTGGCATTAGTCGGAACCTTCCGATTACTTACTGCTTCAACCTTCACGGGTCGACTTTGATTCCTTCTGCGGACACGATATGTGTCGAGGAACATTACTTCTTTGAGCCAAAACTTCGCACTTGCTATACTTGGCATACAACCTCTCGCTCGTAACGTTTCCAAGCGGTGCGGAGGTGTTCTCTGCAACTACTGCATTCTTGGAATAGATGAGAATATCATCGATAAAACCAAGACGAAACTATCCGGACTTCGATGGAAAACTCGATTCATCGGATCTATGAAGCTATCTGGCGCATTGGTCAAACCAAGCGGCATCACGATGAACTCGTAGTGCCCATACCTCGTCTGACGCGGTCTTATAACGTCCTCCTTCGATCTTCACCGATGGTAGCGACCTCAAATCGATCTTAGAAGACACTCGCTCCCTTGAAATGGTCAAAAGATCGTCGATCCTTGGAAGAGGATATCCGTTCTTGATCGTCGACTTATTCGACTCTCGTAGTCAATGCACATCCGCATTGACCCATCCTTCTTCTTGACGAACAGGCGGCGCTCCCCACGGCGACACGCTGGGTCGGATAAAACCTAGATCCAACAGCTCCTGCAATCGCGCTTTCGGTTCTTGCAATTCTTTAGGTGCCGTTCGTATGGTGCCTTTGATCTTAGCCGCTTCTCACGGTTCCAAATCAATAGTGAATTCCACTTGTCTATCGGTGGTAAACACGCAAGTCCTCGGAAACACGTCCGATATTCACACACCATGGCTCCTCTTGCAATCGTTTGCGTTCATCGTGTGCCTGTCAAACTTACGAAGAAAGTTTGACGACTTCCTCCCGATCATCCTCACCGCCTTCGGTCTTTGAGATCATTGGCACGCAAACACCCATCCTTATGCCGTGGAAACAAACTTCCACTCCTTCGGTGTTCGAAAAGCAACTTCTCTCGAGACAACGATAGTTGCCATGTGCTTTTCAACCAATCCATGCCAAAGATGACATCAAAATCTTCCATTCCGATGACATGCAAATTGACAAGGACCTTCTGCTCACAGATTTCTACTTCCTGGTTCTGGCATATCTCTTTTGCCTTTAGCACTTCCCTTGACGGGATGCTAATTTCCAGGGTACTCTGTGATTTCTTGGGTACCAAACCCAACCTCTCACACGCGATTTTCGAAACGAAAGAATGTGAGGCTCCTGTATCAAACAAAGCGAAAACGGGTATATCACTCATATGGATTATACCTGCAAGATTTCCGGGAGCTTGAGCTGCCTGCTGCTGATTCAAAGCGTACACCCTTGCTTGCTGCGGTGGCCTTTGGTTTGCTGGCCTAGGGTGACCTCCTGCTCCGTTGTTTGTCCTCGGCGGAGCATGATTACGCCTCTGCGGGCTGGATCTTTGCCTTCATCGCGGTACGCTGCATTGCCTCCTAACGGACAATCTCGGCGTAATGTCGGACTTCTTACAACGATAGCACTCGGTGCTACCTTGCCTACATTCGCGAAATGATTCCTTTGGCATTTACGCACCAGGTTTTTCACTCCGCCGCATGGGTTGGAAATTCCTTCCCAAGGTTGCCTTTCTCTCTTGAATGCCTTGATTTCTTGGAATCATTTGGACCGCTCTGGTTCCTTGGAACACTGATTGCCTTTCCTCGATCTTCCCATTTCCTCTTACCTCTTCCTCCGTCGGATGGCTGTCCGGGTGGCATCGTTCTCTCTGGGTAACATTGACTCAATGTTTAATGCCGGTGCAAGGATCGCGCATACGTCGATCTCCCCGGTGACGGCGAAATTCCGATCTCGGTGAGTCCTCTCTCGAACACATGCGCCTGGCGACCTCGGTGCCAACCAGTGCGTAGCATAACGTGATGGGGCGATTGAGCGGCGATCGTGCTTTCGTGACCGTCCCTTCTTCCTCGCGAAGATTCGAAACTCGTTTTGCCTTCTCTGCGCAGAACGCCGAGCACGTACTTTCCATGAGTTCTTCCTTGAAATCTTCCCACGTATACCTTGCCCATTGTCACGGTGTTAGGGTCCTTCTCACGGTTCCCACCGAATCAGCCTCATCGGTTAGGCGAAAGATCGCGCAATTCAGCTTTTCGCTTCTTCGCGGCCGATGTATTCAAGATCCTTCGGTGGATCGTATCCGGTTCTCGGCGTCGATCGGTTCGCGAGACCGTCGAATGTAGGGGATTACGCTGCGAAAACTCTCGATCGCATGCCGGCGAACCAAAGGTGGTTCTGGGCTTCTTCCACATTATTGTTCCTCGATTCCTTGTTCTCGGCATTACATCGACGTTTGAAACATTAAACGCTTTCATAGATAACGGGTATCATCGCATAACATATATCATCACCCATATCACATATCATCACATATATCACATATCACGCACGATCACATATAATCATGCAATCTGTCAACATAACATCGTTATGCATTTCACATAACATTATCATCACACATCACATAGATCATATATCATCATGGCATAGCTCATATCACGTATAAGCATCAAAACATAAACATCCCGTCATAGGCGTTAGTATCGATAATATTCGGTGTCCATGAAGGATCACAAATACAAGATCAAGGTATGTCGGTCGAAAAGGTCGGATGTGAGCAAAGAATCGACTCGGTCATTTGTCAAAGATGCCGCTCATCCATGCTTCTAGCGATTCTGCGGTCACATTTGTACACACCGACTACCTAGATCCATCCCTCCATATCCATCCACTATTCCCTGCTAGTCCCAGCGGTTCCATTCATCTCTCCTCATCTTCTCTTTCCCTTCCAATCAGGGCTTGAATTCGGGCTGCCGCTTGAAGCGATCTGCATGGAAGCAAGCCTCTCTTGGGTATGATCCCATCCAAGCTGTGCTCTGATTGCCTGAGTATCAGGTGAAAGCTGTGCCTGAGTCCCTGTCTCTGGCGCTTGCCCTTCCTCAATGTGCCCGACCTCATCAGAGTCATCGGCTATCTGGATCACCGGGTCCTCCGAATCCTCACTATCCTCCTCGTTCTCATCTGGGTCCTCCTCTTCTTCCTCAGAGTCGTCTTCCCTGGATGCCAGACTGGCACAGTTTGGTGGCATGAAGATCCTGATTCTGGGCTTCTTTGCTGCCACTGTCGGACGGACAATATCTCTCGTCCTGGAAGTTCCTGCCTCAAAGTCGTTTCGGGTCCTCCGGAAGGTAAGGATCGTCGATGGAGGTGTAGTGACTGGTGTATCCTGTTGCACTGGCGATCGCCTGATTGATGGTTGTTCTCCCAATGGCTCTTCGGGAACATCATCCCTATCATCGATCTGGATCGGTCCTCGAGGGTGTCTCGCAACCACATCCTCCTCAGATGGTATACCTCGGTGGTGCATCCCTTGTCTCCATACTCGAGCGGCGAACTCGAGAAAGTCAGGTAAGGTGCCTCGTGATAGGATCTGTCTCGAACAACACATGTCGCTTTCTCGCCCATGGTTGCCAACCACAGTCGGTAGCCTTTCGGTCATCCGATAGTAGGCCTCGTATTCGACACTTTCCCACCGTCTCGAACCTTTCTCCATAACCCAACAAATCTTCCGTAAATACTCCCAATGGCTCATGAATAATCCGGTACATTCCACGAATTTACGGATATGCTCATCCATTCTGTGAGATCTTAACCAGCGTTATGCGGGCCATCGAATATCCATAAACCTACATGTTAGTTCACCATAAAACAACAACAAATATTCACGTTTCCTTTACCATCCCAGTCATCTGGGTATTCATGTCTCATACACATGTTCATTTCAACACATATCAATATCAATATCGATATAATCACGTAAGCAAATACAGGATTCACTTACAAGCACTCGTTTATCAAAATAAACAAGATTTTCAATAAACAATACATTGCTATGTAAACACATAGACTTACATCAACCATACGTGATCACATCAATCACATCATATCATATAAACGATTTTTACATCACAGCAACACAGGCCCTTTTTGTTCCATCAACAATCACTTCCACATCCACATCACCATTCAACCATACCTCATCCATATCACGTTTACATCGCGTAAACTCTTACCATGCCAAAGCACATGAAACCAAGATCATATCAAGCATCACGTAGCCACATAAAGCATCAGCAAATAAACACATACCTCATCCCCTTTTTTTTAAAGGAGGCGGACTGACGGTGAGCTGAGGGTAGCTGTACCTGCTAAACAGTTTAGAAGAACAAGTTCTAAACACTCAATTTCAAGAATGCTCATGATATAAAGCAAACAAACTGCTTTGATATCGGATAACAAGGATAGAGGTCAAAGCTAAGAACCATTGCTCTGATACCATCTTTGTCACGCGCCCAATTCAGGAAGGCACGGATGCCGGGGTGTGATTAGGGTGAGGGTTAAGCGGGGAAGAAGGGGATACATATAACATACATGATAAGAAGATGTGACCATGAAATCGGGCGATCTCCTCTATAACTAGGACATATCACGAAGGGAGGGTGCACAAACAATCCACCAATGTAATAATATCGATAACATAACCTCAGAAAAACATGATCTTGGTTTATTATAAGTAATGCAAGAAAGCAAAATAGCATTACATCCTGTTAACTAGACCGGTCAACCACATAGCATGCTCGTATCGAGACTCACAGCAGAATAACATAACAAATCTTGTTCCCAATCAGAAAGCAAATAAGGGACAAGAATACATAGTTATCAGAGTACGTATATAACACAACATCGCGGAAGCATAGCATGAAGAACCCGCAGCTCCACCCCTCAGCGTCGCCCGTCCAGCCCTCCTCCATCTGTGAAAAGATTTGAAAAAGAGTTTGGGGTGAGTACTAGCGCACTCAGCTGGGGTTTTATCATAAATCAAAAGAATCATGAGGCCGTGTTTAGAGCACTTACCTTAGAAGGTTTTAAAACGTAAATCCACTTCTAAGTAAGCAAAATAGATTTTTCATTTTTCGATACCTGATCCGTTATTACTGTTACTCCCATCATAGAACCATGAACCACGGCTCGGAACGTATCCTGCCAGCCCATCACATGACATTCATTCGGCCCGGAACATATCCAGTCGGCCCACGCCGGGCATATCCGGTAAGCTAACTCGGTGTGGACTTGATGGTCAAATCCCCATCGAACCATAACCACCTCATTACCTTTTCCGTGTGGACTTAGGGTCTATCCGCCGTAACCATAACCACGTGTTCGGGGTCTATCCTTATGATCAATACTCAAGATGGTGATCAACCCACGAATAGAGATCCGTGCACAACCATGATAGAACCATATCTTGGATCGGAGAACGATAATAATTTCACAAAAACATTTCTGGCGTACATGTTTTATTTTGAAATATCGAGTAAATAACTCAAAATAAGCATATATAACCCAACTCGAGCAGACAAAACGTCAACCGAGAGATATCTACGGATCCGATGACTTCACCGATCGCCTTTGGTAGGTACACGGTAACAAGACGGAACAACTTTTGGGGTCACTTCCCACAAAGCAAAGCAACAACGTGATCAACGACGATCGTAGCAAAATTAGGGTTTCGACTTTACGAACCCACATTTGGCACTCTCGGGTTTTCAAATCAACTCGATGCGAAGGAAATATATTCGGGCATCAAGATCTATAATAGGGTACCTTCAAAATATGCATGCATGCAAGTTGACTCAAATCTTAGCGTGAAGAAGCTTCAAAATCGATGCTATCCTCGGATCTAGGATAAACCGTCCAAAATCGATGCATGAAAATGGAAACATAAGCAATATGCATAACGACGAACATGGAATGACAAGCGGCGTTGAAAATGGATAACCGGGCATGTACTTCCTTTAGAAAACTCGAGCAACGGAAAACATCCCGACATGCGAAACGAAAAAGCGAAAACGGAATCGGTACTTTAGTAGAATGCATAGCCGAACTCAAAACCTAAAGGACCCGTAGCAAAGGTGGCTCGGTGGCCACCAAATCGGCGACGAAAGGCGGCGGTGGCGGCACTGGGCGGCGGCGGTTTGGCGAAATGGCGACCTCCGGCCGTTCTCGCCAAATCCCTTTAGAAACCCGAGTTCTATGCTATACGATCTACTAAAAGGCGGAATCAAAACAAGAAAAGGACAAAACCGAAAACGGCTGCCGGGGGTGGTTGATCGGCGGTGGTGGCTCGGCGGCAGTATGATAAGCGCCATCCATGGCTCCCGGCTCGATCCCCACTCTCCAGGCTCTTCGCGTGCACAGAGCTGCTCGGCTCTTCCGTAAACACGGAGAGACGAAGAAATGAGCGTTGAAAATGAAGGCCCTAGCCTCCTATTTATAGGAAAATTCGAGGGTCAGCATTGCTTGCATAATGACTTTTTCAAAACGCAATAGCGATGCAACTTTGCAAACGGACTCAAATTTAGCAAACTTGGTACCCATGGACACGAAATAAAATACGGACACAATGACTATAAACAGATATGCTTTTAAAGACCAATGAAAAGTCCGGTTTTCGATAACTTCCGGTGCCAAACCTTCATGGGTGGTCGAAAACTGCATACTTAGTGTCATGAATTAGTCATAAGACACTCTTCATAGCGCCTGAGGTTTCGTGACGGTCGCGATCACCGAAACAAAAGTCAACCTTTGACCTTTTCTCGGCGTGCCATACAAAATGAAGCTTAAAAGGCGGGGTATTACATTATCACATCAAATGTTATTGATCGCCAAATGTTTATGTTTTGTTGTTATCCTATGTGAGATTGGTATATCAATGTGATATGTGAATGTGTTGGTCCACCAACGTTAAAAAAGGTATGGTCGGATCCGACTTAGTTAAGGACTAACTTTCGGATTGTGTACGTGTGTTGTGTGTTAAGGTTAGCTACCTCGACCGTCACGGCGACTATGTGTAGGTGGCCACCCATAGTCTTGAATCGATGAATGAATGAATGATCGATATGGAAACAACGTGAATGAAATAGTTCGGCGAACAGCTTTTGAAAACGATAAAATGTTTGATAGGCATGGGTCTTTAACTAAAATCCTCATGCGCTATTGTGGGCGATTAATAACTTTTGACAAAGAAAATATTTTTAGCAACGAGTCCACCGAGTACTTTTGTACTTAGCCATGCATCTCATTTTGATGTGCGGGTTGAGCGAGGATCGATGATGGGTGCGGGTGGTGCGAGTAGCGACTATTTTTGATGCTTAATTAGAAGGTTTCTAGAACCTTGGGCATGCATCGTCATATGCATGTCCACATGCTTATTCTTTGCCTAACTCGGATATTATTAATGTTTTGATTATAACCGCTTATTTCCGTATTGAATTAGAGGTCGTACCTCGTGCTTTAAATTCTTACGATTGGGTTATGTTGAACCTTGAACCCTTTTGACAAGTCCTTCTACGACTTAAGTTGGTATTGGATTGTTTATCCTTTTAACCTATCGTTATTAAGTAGTTGATTGGTTGATTGCCTTGATTAGCTATGTTTATTTCATTGCTTTATCATACCGGTGACGATCCATATGATCCGTACTTCATTGGAAAGTCGGTCGTCACAAAATCTTGCCACCACCCAAGATGTGGAGAATTTTGGGTTATCTTATGTAACCCTTACCCATAACAAGTCAAAGTGATGGTCATCAACTCATACTAACCTAAAACCTTATCGAGGTTTAGATCAACGTAAAATTATCGAGATCTAGGTTCTTCACGATAATCAGATAGAAGAAATCATCTCACTGTGATCCATCAATACGTCAGAGACGTACCAGCATAGACAAGCAACCAAATCAAGTAACTTCTTATCTATACTACAGCTTATACCGACAACTCGTCCTCAAGTTGTCTCAACTATGATCCTTTTTATATCTCATTAAGCTTGACCAATCATACAGACTTCTGTGATCTCCTACACGCTGTATAATCTAACTTTTGTATGAGATAAAGAGACATACATATGCAATCAAATAAACAATTCAGATAGGAGATTGTAATAGTTGAAACATGAAGCATTGTATATAAGCTCAACCAATCTGCTTTCAGTATACAAATCCAACAGTATGCCCCATGTGTTCAAAATATGTGGTATAGATTAAATATTACATATTATCTAAGGATAAAGTAATACTAGAATCCAACCTTATATATATATATATATATATATATATATATAAGTCATGTAGGAATGATTTTTTTGTAAGAAATAAGAATAAATCTAAACCATTGATTTTAGTAAATTAATGGATAATATTTATTTTCGTTGTGCTATAAGTTACAATTATATGTGCTACAATTTTTTTTTCTGTATTTATGCCCAATGTTAAATAAGTAATTTTATCTTTTTAAGAATCAATTTTTTTTCCCTTAATTTGAGGAAAAACACGATTTTAGATTTATTTTTAGAGATTTGTTGTAACTTAACCTTTAAATAATTATATATAATATTATTTCAGTTTCAATGCTTAATATATACAAAATTATTTGTGATTCAAACTAACAAATCAATGAAAAATTAAGGTAAAATAATATATATATATATATATATTGATTCATACTTGTGGTTCCATATAGCACTGGTATAACATTTCTATAGCAATTTTTAATTATTCGTTGCACATACCACTAAAATTTTTTAAAAAAAATTATCAGTTTATTTTATATGTTGTTCTGTACATATTTTGTACTTATTTTATTTTTTATTTTGTATATATATCGTTGCACTAATGGAATATTTTTATAGCATTTTTAGTGTATTTATTTTGCATATACGCAGGTAAAAAAAAATTATGTATTACTCATACGTTTTTCAGTACTTATTGATGGAATACTTTTGTAGCTTTTTTTACTTATTCGTTGCACATAAGGTTTAATCTTATGAGGACAATAATTTTCGAAATTTTAGTGGCATGTGCAACGAATAAATAAAAAATACTATGAAATTGTTATATCAGTGTTATATAAAACCACACATATAAATCAATATATATATATATATATATATTATTTTACGTAAGTTTTTCATGAATTTGCTAGCTTGAATCACAAATAATTTTGTATATATTAAATATTGAAACTAAAATAATATTGCGATAATGATTTAAAGGATAAGTTACAATAAATCCTAAAAATAAGTATAAAATTGTGTTTTCCTTAAATTAAGGGGAAAAAAACTGATTCTTAAAATATAAAAATTACTTTTTTAACCTTTTCTTAAACTCGGGAAAAATTTGTAGCATATATAGTTATAATTTGTAACACAACGAAAATAAAACATGTCCATTGATTTAATAAAATCAATGTATTAGATTTATTCTTATTTCTTACACTTATTTTCAGATGGATCAAGTAGGAAATGATAATTTGATAGGAAATGGAAATGAATCTGGGCATTTGATTCGTTGGATCAATAGTTGAAATTTAATTTCAGATGTGCTACAGTTTTGTGTTTTGTGTGCTACGCGGATTACTGTGCAGCACTAGAACCCTTCTTGTGTTACGCTGCAATGAAATATATGTTAAACTAATATATTTAGCATATGTGCTACGAATAGATGAAATATGTGCTAAACGAACATGTGCAACATAGTAATTTTGATTGTGCTACACAAATATGAAATATATGCTGGACTTATATATCTATTCCTATTTCCTACACTTATTTCCATTCTCACAGAATCATCCCTATATATATATATATATATATATAGGAGGTTAACGTGAGAACTATTTTTATCGTGAGAACTAAAAATGATGAATTCGGTGTGAAACTTGATGAATCCATTGGGAAAGTTCTTGAATCCAAAAAAATGGAATTTCGCCTCTCATGAGATTCGAACCACAGGTGAAAATTCGAATTTTGGATTCAAGTAACTTTCCAACAGATCATTAACTTTCATAGCAAATTCATTTTGTTAAGTAAAGAATTTTCGTGGTTCTTAGTTCTCACGTTAAAATTGGTTCTTATTTGAACCTCACTATATATATATATATATATATATATATATATATATATATATAGGGTTGGGTTTTCGTAGTACCGATCCCAGATAGTATGTAATACCTAATCTAAACAACATATTTTGAACATGTGGCGCACCATAAGCCGACACGTGGCAATCTCTTTTTATTTATTTATATTTTTAATTTTTGCGGGGTATATTGGATAAAAATAAAAGCTTAGTCTTCTTCTTCTTCTTCTTCTTCTTCTCTCCTCCGATTTTCTTCATCTTCTTGAATTTCTTTACTGACGACGTGCGGTGGCGATTGCGGTGTGACAGCGGCGACGATGTGCGACATCAATGATGTGAAGCATAAGACAATGATTTTGAAAGATAAGAGATGAAAATAAGATTTTGAGAAAAAATTTGAGAGATTTTGTGAAAAAATGAGATGTGGATTTTGAAGGATTGAGAGATATGGTGGTTATAAGCGGTAGTTCTGGCGAAGTTCGCGTAATCGGAGAAAGAAATGACAAAGCAACGGAGAATGATAATGAGGAGTTTCTTGTCGAAAATGAAGTATGCATCTTTAAAGCGTAAAATGCATACCACAAAACATCAACATGCATTCTATAAAACGTAGACATGCATACTAAAAAATATAAGCCTGTATATTTTCTAACAAAAATATGCATATTACAAAACAATAACATGCATACGACTAAACACAAACCCGCATGCCACGAAACACAAAAATGCATGCTTTAAAAAAGAAAATCATAGGTTTCTCATTCAAGATATCTCTCTTTATATCTCCTCAAATATACACAAACACTTATCTTGTTTATCCTTTGTTTTCTTTATTGTTGATCATATGTTTTTTTCAAATTATGAAGTTAGAAGTAATAGATCTAAACGTGAGAATAAATTTTGGAGAAATCAATCTCATATGCATTTTGTGTTCAACATTATGCAGTTTTATGTTCAATCTTATGTAGTTTTCTTTATAACAATATGCATGTAGTTTCTGGAGAAATAAATCTTATGCATTTTTTTGTTAACATGTATGCATTTTTATGTTCAAACATATGCAGTTTTGTGTTCAAACATATGCATTTTTCAGTTTTAAAATGTGCATGGTTTTTTTTTTGTATCACATAAAAAATTAAATTACTAATCTACCCTTCTTGTGGCGAAATCGGTAGCAAATGGCTTAAAAATCCGAAAAAATCTTTACCATAGGATCTATGAGATGAGCGGATGAGATTGAGTATTACATACTACCTCGGCTTCTGGATACTATTTGATCCTCCTCTCTCTCTCTCTCTATATATATATATATATATATATATATATATGGATGATTTATAATACAAACCCCTTTAAAATAAGAAATAAGAATTCATCTTGATCATCCATTTGCCATTAATCAATGGTTCAAGATTAAGTTATCACATTCCTATAATTAAGGGATGATTATTTTGTAATATTCGTAATTACCATTATACCCTAATTTGATTTAATCACAACCACACATCTTTAAAAATCAATGGTTCAAATTTATTCTCATTTTTATTTTTTAATGTGTTTTATTTGAACCAATTATATATATATATATATATATATATATATATATATATATATATATATATATATATATATATATATATATAGCGAAGGATTAACGTGAGTCCATCGGAAAGTTACTCAATCTATACAAATACAATTTTGCCTTTTGATGAGATTCAAACCCAAATTAAAAATTTAAATTTTTAGATTCATAACTTTTCTTATACATCGTCAATTTTCATAATAAATTCATTTTGTTCTAATAAATTTTCGTGATTCTTAGTTCTTACGTTAAAAATTGTCATTATTTGATTCTCTCTCTCACGTTAAAAATTATCCATTTAATTAACTTAAAGAAGATTAATTCCAACCATAAAAATAAAAATATATTAATATAACCATTTTACCTAAAATGCCCTTTTATATTTTTATTTTAATAATTGTGAAATAGTAAAAATCTAAAATCTAAAAAAGTTAAAATGATCTGATATTATTAACAAATTTTAAATTTCGAAATCATTTCAAAAGGTAACGTAAAAAACCTTCTCATCCTGCCCCTTCTCCTCTACTACCCAAACTTCGTCGCTGCTTCCACCTCCACCAGACGAGCGCTGTCGCCAAGTCGTTGTGTGCATCATCAATCGCTCCACCACCGCTACCGCTCGTTCCTCCACCATCTCATTTCTTCATCTCAGTTTTTTCTCTCTCATTTCACACAAAAACCAAACCATTTTCATTTACAAAATCTACCTCTGCAATGTGTGGTGGAGCTATAATATCCGATATCGTGGCGTCGGCGAGCCGGTCTTCGACCCGGCTGATGGTAGATTTGCTATGGGGAAGCGTCCTTGCCGGCCTGAACAAGAAGAAAAATCGCGTGAGCTACTGCTCCAAGCCACTGAGATCTGCGCCGATCATCGTTTTGGAGGATGACTTCGAGGCTGATTTTCAGGAATTCAAGGATCACTCCGACAATGAGGACGAGATTGGCGCGAAGAAGTCGTTCTCTTTCTCCGCTTCGAAGAGTTTTGGTTTAAAAGGTAATGATGATTCTTCTCGTGCTGATGTTGTTGTTAGGTTGGCTTGTTTTGATTATTATCTTTGAATTAGTCAGCATGCAATTTCTGAAGTGAAGTTGTGAATTTTTGCTTCTTATTTTCTCTTATTTGTGTTTTTAGGTATTAGGTTGGTAAATGGTCAGTGGTAGGCAGCTCAACTTTCTAGTTAAGATGTGCTTTGGGTATGGATGTTTGGTTTTTAGTGTTGTTTGTTTTAATTTTTGATGATTCTGATTGAATTGGATGAACAAAGGTATGGGGACATTCTTTTTCCCGTAGAAGTTAATTTCTGTAATCTGATCGATCCATTAGTTTGTAATTATTGAATGGTATCTCTCTTTATTCTTGATCAAAATCCTTTTTGTGAAGCAAACGTTTCATGTTTTAGGTCATATGTGGTGGCTGATTGTATGGTTTGAATTTATGTTTCACAAATTACAATAAGCGATACCATATTTTACTAGAATAATAGGTTCTAAATTTGCTGAGGGGATAGCTAGAATACTTCCATTAATTGTTTTATCTTCCTCAACTTGAATCAATGAGAAAGTTGTCATAGATAATATCTAAAAGATATCAAGTATTACTCTGTTATTGGATCATGTATATGTTTTTCGATTAATCATTATTGTAATCCTATGGATATGATATGTCTGTCCTGTATGAGAAGATAGGATATAATGTTGATTCCAATAAGGCTTTGGTCCAGTAGCGAAAATTGGTGTGTGCCCATTTCCCCAAATCTACCACCACTACATTTGTGGCTACTGATAGTTTTTGGGGGAGCTTATAAGCTCAGCCAAACACCTCGAGTATCTTTTCACTGTTGTTCCTTCTTTGATGTTTGTGGTCTCTTGTTGCTTTTTATGAAGGTATGATGCCTACGACAATGTTGAACCTGATGGGGAGGCTGAAAAGTCCTTGAAAAGAAAGAGGAAGAATCAGTATAGAGGGATCAGACAATGTCCATAGGGAAAATAGGCAGCTGAGATCCGTGACCCGAGGAAAAGGATTCGTGTGTGGCTTGGTACCTTTAACACTGGGAGGAAGCTGCTAGACCCTATAATACTGAGGCTCGGAGGATCCGGGCAAGAAAGCTATTTCCTGAAGATGCTCTGCCTACTGCCTTAAGATGTACTGTCAAGGAAACTCGCATCAAGAGATTCCTAAGGAAAGCCTGGAGACAGTTCACCCCAACGAATTTTTGTAGTGTTTTCACCTACTCCATCCATGTAATAGTGTGCTACTCATTGGGGTTCTCTTGTTTCTAGTTGTATACTTAACTAATTATTACTCTACATACTATCATGATTTTTGTTGTAAATGAGAACAATGGTCATAAGTTTATTCCTATAAGTTTTTGTCGAAGTAATAACTCTATTTTTATGTGCATTGTAGCAGAATCAACTAAGGATGTTAGCTTTGGTATGGTTCTGGGTGGCTGTAGCTAACCAACAATATTGAAGGATCTCTTTTCATCTTGTTGGTATAATCAGTATAGTTATGGAGATAATAGATTTGACTTACATGTGGTCACCCAGATGTCAGGGATGCATATGAATCCTCACAATTATTCTACCAACCTTGAAAGGAACAAACCATTGTAGAATTGGCATTACATCTCTAGCATACATCTCACGCCAAGAATGGACACCCAACCTCTCTCAATAATTCCACATATGTCATCTCATCTAGTGGCACACAAACAAATTTTTGTTCCCCAGCAACACATGTATTGTCATTCCATTGACCTCCATGTATTAGTACTTACGCTTTTGTCTCATCTACATCGCACAATCAATATATTTAGCACAATATACACAAACATAATACTATGATGCGAAATTACACAACTTCGTGTCTGTGTAAAATACGTCAAAATTATGTAATTTCGCATTTTACCTAATTTCACGATTCATGAATATGACGCAAAATTATGCAATTTCATGTCATGTTCGTGAATTACGTCATGAATTGCACGTCTTCAAGAACACCAAGCCAACTTCCTAAAATCCTAAACTACAAATCACAAAATACAAAAAACTAAAAAATAAATCACCCACTGTTAATATGTTGGAAAAGGAGAAGAAAGAAAAAAAAATGCAAAAAATCGAACAAAAGGAAATAAAAGAAACTGAAAAAAAATTATTTTTGTGCTATTGAACCCTAACTTTTGAAAATACATAAAAAAATGTTTTAAAAAAAATATTTTTGCATTTTTATGTGAAAATATCTTAAACCTCTGCGCCCAGTGGTTGTCAAACATATATGTTGGTGCTGTTAATTTAACCATTAAATTTTGATTTTTTTATATATTCTGTTTTTAAATTATTTTTTACAATTTTACATATATAATTCATAAAGTAATAAAAATAGATTTAAAATTTAATGAAAAGGACAAAGTTGTCTCTTTACTATAAAATTGATTAGAATTAATATATTTTTATTCTTGTGGTTACAATTATCTTTAGTTAAGTTAATTGGTTATTTAGAGCTATTACCTCATATATATATAAAACTCTATATATGGGAGGGTTAATGTGAGAACCATTTTTTATCGTGAGGACGTGAGAACCAAAAAATGATGAATTCATTGTGAAAATTGATGAATTTACTGAGAAAGTTACTGAATCCCAAAAAATAGAATATTCGGCCCTCATGAGATTCTAACCAGGGTGAAAAATTTTGAATTTTGGAATTCAGTAACTTTCTCAACGGATTCATCAACTTTCATAACAAATTCATTTGGTTCTTAGTTTTTAGGATAAAAATGGTTCTCATTTGAACATAACTCTATATATATGTGTGTGTGAAGATAGATTTGCTCCCCATATATGAACACTGCTAACATATAGTCTTTGTTTATTATTTTATTTCTTCATTTTGTTTTTTCTCTTATATCTCAAATCATAAAAATATAGCGGGACATTCATAATCTACCTATGTAGGTAGTAGCATCAGTTTCACATACTGAATTCTTGGAAGAAAATCTTGCAAGCAATTCTTGGAACAGAGGAACTGATTTACATATGTAAATGTATGCAGTAATATACACACCTCTTCGATACAAAGGAACTTGCACATCTTCATCCTAAGATGCAACGACTGGATAAAAAGCTGCCATGGCCTTGCCACATAGACCTTCTGCAGCTCCAATCTCCCTCTCCATTCTTATATATCCATCTTCGCCCCAGCTCGTTCCCCACGAGTTCTTCACGAGCCAATACTTGGTCCCATCACAGTCCACCCCAAACCCAACTGCAGTCACACCATGGCCTAGTTCGGTCCCACAGTCTCCGGTGAATGCTCCACTCGAGCAGAACCGGAAGTCCGATCCACTCGCATCAATAGCCACTGATATTGGTTGATTCGCCACTGCTTTGAGCAGTGCGGATTCACTGTTGGCAGGAACATCCTCGTAGCCTGCGATCTTGGCAGCCTCAGATGATTCCTTGTTGGTGTTGCAGGTGCCATCAACTCCTTGGAAGGGTTAGTTGGATTCCATTGTGATGCCGTTGTTGGTAATAATATACTCAAACGCGTTGTCCATTAGTCCGCCATTGCAGCCCTGATCTTCACTGGTGTCACAATCCAGTAGTTGTTCAGATAATGAAACAAGATTCCCTGTTGCAATTTGGTTGATTCCTTCTGTGGCTGCAACAGCCGAAAATGCCCGGCAGCATCCTGTATTTTGGTTTTGTACGTACAAAATCAAAGTCAGAATTTCAATCAAAAATGTAAACTAATGTTTGAATGAATTGTGACAGACACCACATTGCCCTTGATCCTTAACACCAGTAACAGCACCCTTCTTCCTACAGTCTATGCTAGCTGGGGGCTGCACTCGCATTTGCATACATAAACAACGAAACCTTAGACGACCTGAGAAGGGATGGCATCTTGTAACCATTTCTAGACGCCTGAAATTCATCATTCCTCAGATCAGCAAATTTGTTGATGGCAAGCTTGTAAGTCCGACCACCTGCTTCGTTAAAGGACTCAACATTCTCCTTGAATATATTGAATCTCATGGCCTTCTCCACAGACACGGCGGTTCTTCATCATCCATTTCTCATGCCTCTCAACCATGGATACACCAGGGAGCGTTCGCACTGCAGCTAGAGAAGCGCATAGTTGCAGCAGCACGATTGCTGCAACAAGAAACTTCCAAGAAACTGTCATTGTCAAGGCCATTACTTAAATGTGTTTCGTAAAGAGTGTTATGATTTATGAATCTGGAGACTCTTTTTATAGATCGAAATACCCTTAAAATCTGCACTTCGAGTTCGAATCTGAATGGAATGCACGCACATGCATGTCTCCCTGGAAAACACGCTGAAGTGGAAACAAATTCAAAAAACTCTGTTTCGTGGAAGCTCGTTTACTTCATTTAACATCAATTTGAATACACCTGAGTGTGCGTGTGTTGGCCTAGTGGTAGAGTGGTTAATGCCTGAGGCCAAAGGTCTCAGGTTCGAGTCCACCGTGACGCGGCCTTTAAAATTTCTGTATTTAATGACCAAAAAAAAAATTTGAATATACCTGTGTATACTATTTTTTATTTATAGAAAACGATTAAAAATTTCCATAAATAAAATTTAGTAATTTTTTGTTTCATTGACATCATGATGATCCGTGTAGGAGGTGTTGCACAATGATGCAATCAAAACTTTAGCATGCCAATCTGGATCCTTTATTTTGTACCATACCGGTCTTGTCTTTGAGTATACATAACATAAAACTAGAGATTGAAATGTGGTCTATTTGAGACGATCTAGTGGTAAAGTGATTTTTTGTGGCCAAAATGTTATAGGATCGAATCTCATAAACGTCTTCTATGACTGTGCATAGCGAAAATAGTGAGTGTATTTTAGAAGCTCCAATTAGTGTCCACGTATGAAATATATTTCCACCATAAAAAGTGTTCTGCTTTTTAATTTGTCGACGAGATTTCTACTAGATAAAACGTGACCACTGTGAAGAACAAATTCTAGTACTTATTAATTATCACCATAAAAATATGTTTCTGAAATGCAATCCAAAGCAAATTCAAGCAGGATCATAAAGAAAAGGGCACATGACAGGTCCAATAATGCAAACTTTGTGAGCTGCATTACATAGTTACATGGGAACCGAAACTTATCTTACAAACAATTCTTCAAACAGGGAGTAATTTACATAAATATATCCACATGTCTTATCGCTTACACACACTGCCTATATATATAGCAGGTAGAAATTTTGGTTTACGAACTCCAATTACTTCAAGCAGTTGGATAAGAAGCTTGCATGGCAATGCCACAGAGACCTTCTGCTGCACCAATATCCTCTGCATTCTTATGTATCCATTCTCTCCCAGCTCGTTCCCCACGAGTTCTTCACGAGCCAATACTTGGTCCCATCACTGGCCGCCCCATACCCAACAGCAGTGACACCATGGTCTAGTTCGGTTCCACACTCTCCAGTGAATACTCCACTCGAGTAGAACTGAAAGTCCGATCCACTTGCATCAATGGCGACAGATACTGGTTGATTCACCACTGCTTTGAGCAGTGCAGATTCACTGTTGGCAGGCACATCCTCATAGCCTGTGATCTTGGCTGCGTCAGATGATTCCTTCTTGGAGTTGCAGGTGCCATCAACTCCTTGATAGGGTAGTTGGATTCGGTAGTGAGGCCTTTGTTGCTAATAATGAATTCAAATGCGTAATCCATTAGCCCGCCATTGCAGCCCTCATCTTCGCTGGTGTCACAGTCCACAAGTTCTTGTTCAGACAGTGAGATCAGCTTCCCGTTTTGAGCTGATTTATTCCTTCCGTCGCTGCAACTGCCGAAAATGCCCAGCAACATCCTGCATTTTGGTTTATATATACAAATAAAACTCACAATTTCTCTTTAAAATATAAGCTAATCTTTTAATATAGGATTATACTATGTTAGTTACCACATTGGCCTTGATCCTTAACACCAGTAACAGCTCCCTTCTTCCTCCAGTCGATGCTAGCCGGAGCTGAACTCACATTCGCATACCTAAACGACGAAGAAACCGTAGACGACTTCTGTTGAGATGCCATCTTGTATCCATTTCTAGACGCCTGAAATTCTTCATTTGTCAGATCAGCAAATTTGTTGACAGCAAGCTTATAAGGCCTAGCAGCTGCTTCATTGAAGGACTCGATATAGTCGACATTATCCTTGAATATTTGGAATCTCAGGGCCTTCTCAGCATCATCTTTGTATACACGGCTGTGCTCCACCATCCATTTTCATGCATCTCCACCATTGATGCATCGGGTGCAGTTCGAGCTGCGGCTAGAGAAGCACACATCTCCAACACCAAAATTGCAGCTAGAACTAGCTTCCATTTGAGTGTGAGTGCCATGTTTAAACACGATATTAGTTCAGTGTAGTGAGCTAGATTATTACAATTGAATGAGGAGAGCTATGCATCAATTAAACAAGTGATGAGGTATTTATAGAATAGTTTAAGAATCCATCTTTTAAGAAATAGAATCTGGACAGAATAGACGTCCATGATTCCTTACAACACCAACAAGTTATTCATCTCCATCGGAATCTTTGTCATAAACTCAGTTCCGTGCACGCTAATCTGACAGCGTTTTGTTTATGTTGATGTACGTTAACATGTTTTACAACTGCAGGGTTTTACTAATACTAACTGTAAATGAAAAAATCAACTCATCAAATATTCAGGGCTCGTTTTAGTAATTTGTATAGTAAGGCTCCTTAAACAAATCAAATTTAAACTTTAAAGTTTTGGACTCGCGAGCGCGTGCACGAACAATCTCTGTATACTCACTATGAAGAAATAAATTTATGTGTCAATAGGGAAAACTACACAAATCCCATAAAATGTATGAACAAATACCCAATCGTTATAAAAACATGCAAAATCAGGAAGAGATATCCCAAATAGCCTTGAAAAAACATTGTCTGAGGAACGAGTTGACTTAAAGCTGAAAAAGCTGCGCCAATGTTCAGAATCTTGACTGGGAGTTGAATCCGATCGGACGACCGGATCCGATCGGATTCTTCTTACCGATCGGATTCAGCCTTGAAAAAACAAAGCAAATGTTCGGAAGTGGAATCCGATCGGACGATCGGATTCGATCGGATTCTTCTCTACCGATCGGATTCCGATCGTTCCGGTCGCTCCGATCGGAATCCGACCGAGCTCCCAATAGCACATTTCCATTTTTTAATCGCTCGTTATTTTACACAGAAAACAAAGTCAGCTTATGAGGGTATATTTGTCCATACAATATAAACCTACCTGATTTTGCATGTTTTTATCCCATTGGGTATATATGCATATATCTTATGACATCTGGGTATACGTGCATATGCCCCTAAATTTATCGATTATATCTTCAATTATAAGTGTTCCATTTTAGGTTCCATTATCATTTTTTTAATTTCTTGCTTCAATTTTAATATATATATATATATATATATATATATAGATATATATATATATATTGTGATTTAGTTTAATTTACAAGTAATAACTAGGATTCATTTATCCCATTGGGGTTTATAGTTATTTCTTTTATATTTAATTTGTACTTTTTAGTTAAAAGTATTATTTGAGTCCACTATTCTAAACTAAGCTATTTCATTTTTAAATGTTTTTTTAATAAATGTTAATTATTTTTGATACATCAAATAATAACAATTTTATTTTATAACAAATATTGCTAAAATAGTTAAATTAATAGTGAAACACTGGTACATAAAGTGAGACAGATGATCCTATCTAGTTCATAACCTTACTTGAAAATATATCTCATTTTTTAATAATTAAAATAATCTATCTTTTAAAGGAAATGCCAAATATTTGTATTTAAATATACTAACAAACATTTTGGCACTTGAGCTACAAAGAGTTATGAATCTTAAGTCTGTTAGGTAAATTAATCTCAAACCCAAACTTCCGAGTACTCAATTCGGCACAATTTAATTTTACTTTTACTAGTATTAGATACAACATATTTATTAATATTGTATAAGCTAAATCTTCTCTGAAGTATTTCGGTGCATCCAGCTGCACGATACGATCTAATCAAATTAAATTAAATTTAAATTATGATTGTTAAATATATAGTAATTGAGTATTAGTAAACTCTAACAAGTTATTAATGAATATTAATTGAATTAAATGCACCACACATCCAGATACACATAAATTTTTGACATTTTTTCAATATAACAATATTCAAAAGCCATTAACGCCTGTAGCCACGTATATATATTTGCAGATAGAGACCACATAAAATTTGATTTATTTTTTATTATGTATTTTAGCGGTTAACGCAACAAGGATGTTTTAAGTTATGCATGTATGTGGGAAAGCCTTGAATATTCTGTTTGTCTGTAGCAGCCGGAACCATCAATCTTATTTGATTTTTTAAGCATGGCGATGTCAACTGACGCAAATGCAGAAGTTAAATTTATTAGTATACAAACGAATATTGTTTTGAAACTATTTATCACTGTTAACTTCTGAAAGTGATGACTGATGGCTCACAAAATATATTAGCAAAATTCACCTTATCATAATTTCCGAATTCTAAATTTCACTAGTTATTGTAGGACACTTCACCTCCAAATTTGTTTTTGAAGAAAAAAGGGAGCTGATAAATTTACATATTATGTACATACATAACGAGGGTATTTTGGTAGTTTTATAATAATTTTGAGTTTGCAGTTATTAATTCCTTTTATTGATTTTTTATATTACTAATTTAACCTGCCGTTAATTTAGGAATAAATCTCTTCATTATCGGAATATATGATATGCACACGATATATATATATATATAGTGAGGTTCAAATAAAAATCAATTTTAACGTGAGAACTAAGAATAACGGAAATCCTTTACGAACAAAATGAATTTGCTATGAAAGTTAATGAATCTGCTGAGAAAGTTACTGAATCCAAAAATTCAGAATTTTCACATAGGATTCGAATCCATGAGAGATGAAAATTCCATTTTTTTTGGATTCAGTAACTTTCCCAGCGGATTCATCAAGTTTCACATTGAATTCATCATTTTTTGGTTCTCACGATAAAAATGGTTCTTACGTTAAACCTTCCCTATATATATATAGGAGATGGATCAGGTAGGAAATGATAATTTGGTAGGAAATGAGAATGAATTTGGACCTTTGATTCGTTGGATCAATGGTTGAGATTTAATTCGGTTGTGCTACGCTTTTGTGTTTTGTGTCTTCTGGATTCTTGTGGAGCACTAGAACCCTTCTTGTGATATGTTATGATAAAAGATGTCTAAACTAATATATTTAGCATATGTCTACTGAAGAGATGAAATATGTCTTAAACTAACATATGCGATATAGTAATTGATTGTCTTTATAAATATGAAAGATATGCTAGACTTACATATCTATTCCTATTTCCTACACTTATTTCCATTCTCATATGAATCATCCCCAATATATATAATTTGTTTTCTGTAATTTAGGAATAAGAATATATATATTTGTGGTTAATTTAGTAATACTAGATATATCTTGAACTAACTATTCTAATGTATTTATTTTTAATAATTAATTTTGTTTAATTTAGCAATAGAAATATGCACAACTAACTATTCTAATTTATTTACTTCGAATAAAATTTTTGGTTAATTTAGGAATAGATATATTTATTGTAAATTAATTTTTAGTCGATTTGGTTGTATTTATTTACTTTTAATAATTAATTTTTAGGAGTGTGAATCAATTGAAATAATGCAACATAAAATAAAATGAATACAATGATTTCTATAAATCAAGTAAAATATTTTCCTATAAAATATTTGCTATAACTATCCTCATTATTTATTTTTGTAAAATCAAGTAAAATATTTTCCTATAAACTACCATCATTACGTCACAAATTGATTTTAATTTTCACACTAATTCTATCCATCCAATGCATGTATCTCTCGTCCATTTTAGGTGATTTCATTTATTGAAAGAGACCATTGATTGTGATACTTAAAAAAGATTCTCATTATTTATATATTTTAAAAATCAAGTAAAATATTTTCAATAAAATACCATCATTATTCTCAATGTTATTCTATATCTTATAATTTGTGACAGCGTGACACTATTCTCAATATTACTCATATTCATTATGTTTGATTGTTGTTAATTTATGGTTTTATAGTTGATCAATTTAATACTAAGTAACTATGTGTTTTGGATAATTGAGCGATGTGGTAAGCGTGTGACAATATTTTTATAATTATAGCGACTTCTGTCAATTTTGAAATAATAAACCATCAAGTTCACTGATATCTTATAATTTTTATAGTATAGTATACTATTATACAAAATAATCAAATAATGTTGTGACTGTGTGACACTTCTTCAAGGGTGATGATGGAGGTCTCTTTCCCATAGATCATAGCATCCTTGAGATGATCATTTGTATTGGGAGGGCAATTAATAACATAATAGCTTTATCTTCATCTTCAAGACTGACTTCAATGTCTTCAAGATCATCAACAGCCTTATTAAACTCATTCAACTGATCCAAAATGCCCTTATCATTAGTGATTCTGTAAAGTATAATCTCCGCTTCATGTAGAGTCTATTAGCTAATGACTATTGTTTCACTGTTAATTTCTGAAAGTGATAACTGATGGCTCACATAATATATTAGCAAAATTCACCTTATCATAATTTCCGTATTCTAAATTTCACATAACATGGATAACCATTAACACAAACAATCGTGGAACAGGGTAAGTAATTTACATAAATATATGCAGACACATTACATATATGACTTTTACACGTCAATGTATATACCAGCTAGATATTGTACTTTGTGAGTACTTGTGTAATTTAGGCAAGTATCTACAATACAATTTCAAGCAGTTGGGTAAGAAGCTGCCATGGCAATGCCACAGAGCCCTTCTGCTGCACCAATATCCCTCTGCATTCTTATGTATCCATTCTCTCCCCAGCTCGTTCCCCACGAGTTCTTCACGAGCCAATACTTGGTCCCATCACTGGCCGCCCCATACCCAACAGCAGTGACACCATGGTCTAGTTCGGTTCCACACTCTCCAGTGAATACTCCACTCGAGTAGAACTGAAAGTCCGATCCACTTGCATCAATGGCGACAGATACTGGTTGATTCACCACTGCTTTGAGCAGTGCAGATTCACTGTTGGCAGGCACATCCTCATAGCCTGTGATCTTGGCTGCGTCAGATGATTCCTTCTTGGAGTTGCAGGTGCCATCAACTCCTTGATAGGGGTAGTTGGATTCGGTAGTGAGGCCTTTGTTGCTAATAATGAATTCAAATGCGTAATCCATTAGCCCGCCATTGCAGCCCTCATCTTCGCTGGTGTCACAGTCCACAAGTTCTTGTTCAGACAGTGAGATCAGCTTCCCGTCTTGAGCTGATTTATTCCTTCCGTCGCTGCAACTGCCGAAAATGCCCAGCAACATCCTGCATTTTGGTTTATATATACAAATAAAACTCACAATTTCTCTTTAAAATATAAGCTAATCTTTTAATATAGGATTATACTGTTAGGATCGGGTCGAAAAACGCAGCGGAAATTAAAATTTTTCGAACTAATAAATGAAATAACGATTATTTCATTGCAACAATTTTAACGACTTCACGTTAACATGATGTAAGGTATAGAACGATCGAATCATTGCATACCTTTTCGCACTCCGATTGATGAAGGGATGAGAAGCAATCGATTGCTCGTCCTCCAAACTCGCAAGGATCCAAACGTCTCCCCTCTATCAAGTCCACACTTGGTAGAACGAATCAAATGCACAATTTTTCGCTAGTAAAATTGAACACACTCTCTATTGAAAAATCAGACTTCAAGATTTTGAAGGGAGGAGAAAAAGAACGTTGCCCCTTTTTATTAAAAAGGAATTGAAAAGCCGTGAACTTTTCTCAAATGAAAAACCCGCCAAATCTAAATGATAAGAAAGATCTTTTAATTATAACAATTGCTATCTTATTAAATAAGGAATAAATTCCTTAATCAATTCCTTTATGCAGCAACGTTTCTTATTAAAAAAACGTTCTCATCAAGATAATTGCTTATCTTATTAAATAAGGAATTAACTCTAATCAATTTCCTTTATGACAGCGTGATTTACTATAAGTAAATCTCTCTTAATTCTTTTTCTTCTATCCGGACGGTATCCGGATTACTTTTATCCGGATACAGTTATATATATCTATATATATATATAAATTTGATTTTTCTAGATTCAAAATTAATCAAATTAATATTGTATCTATTTAAATTAATCTAATTAATTTAATATAGAATTAGACTTGTTAATCCAATTATATTCAACTAAATACATTTAATTAAATATCTAATTTAACATATTAAATTAGAACAAGTCTCCATTAATTAATCACAATTAATTAATCGGATTCAACTATTGAATCAATTCAATTGACACGTTCTAGCTTTTTGTGTATGACCCTCTTAGGTTCACAACTAGCACTAGTAATAGGCTTGTAACAAATTACAACTTAAACAAATAACATTTATTCAATTAATTCATCCAATAAATTAATTTACTTGAAATTAACTCTTTAATTTCAAGAACCTATAAACCATGGGAACATTTAGCAAGTAGCATGGCCACCTAGTACTAGGTGAAATAGCGAGTAAACCTATTTTAAATATGAATCGTCATACATGTACGGTCATTCTATTATCTAATCTCCAAATTAGATATTGAGTATGGAATTAAATCGAAAACTCAAAACAATCCAATAGTTACATTTTCATTCAAATTCAATAACTCTTTAATGAATCATTATTCAGCGTGCCTTGGCCAAGGTCTTGAGTTATGAACAATGAAAGCAGAGGAGATTCTCTCGTCTTAAACAAGTAATAGATTCTTTATCGACCACGCATTAATCTCCATATTTATTCATATCGCATCCAACATAAAATCTTTAACGATTGACTAGCAATCAGATAATATATCAAAATGAAATAGAACTCATACAAGATTACTATGGTGTCTCAAGCCAAAGGACTAATCATATACTATCATATATTAGAAATTCTTATTTCGATAAAATAAATTCCATATAAAATTTCTAGCGGTCGATTCGATGTACTTGTTCTCTAACAAGCACCCACGTATATACACTTACGTCAACTACGTTAATATTGATGAAACACAATATTCTTATCTTATAAGTATGTATCATACGTGCGAGTTATTTTCAACAATTCAATGTCCTGTCTTGAATAGTCATTTCACTCGGAACTAATTTTAAGACAAAGCTTCAAAGACATATTTCATAATCACCATCATATGCGTGACCATATCTTATAACTTATCATGGTCTAAGGACTTTATCTAAAGTATATAAATTATTAATAACAAATACAATAGATAAATAAATGCCTTTATTAATATAAATTCCAATAAGATTGAATTTACAAATTCATAAAAAATTAAAAACGACCAATCTAATTGATGCGCGGGTGTAACTCTTTCAATCTCCCACTACCTAGCACCAATCACCCACGTATCTTAGACCCATCTTTTCAAGATGTCCTTGAATACTTTATGTGACAAGGGTTTAGTTAGCGGATCGCTACATTTTACGCGAAGCAACTCGCTCCACAGCGACATCACCTCTACCAATGATTTCTCGAATCAGTGGTATCTTCTCATAATGTGTTGGATCTTTGATGAGATCTTGGTTCTTTAGCTTTTCAATAGCTCCATTGTTATCATAGTATACAGGTACTGGATCAACAGCTGAAGGAATTACACCCAACTCTTGAATGAAATTCCTTATCCAAACAGCTTCTTTTGCCGCATCAGATGCAGAAATTTATTCAGCTTCAGTGGTTGAATCAGCAACTGTTTCTTGCTTGGAACTTTTCCAACAAATTGCTCCACCATTCAAAGTGAATATAAATCCTGACATAGATTTGGAGTCATCTTTATCTGACTGAAAACTAGAGTCGGTGAAAGCCTCTAGTTTCAGTTCCCCATTTCCGTAGATCAAAAATAAATCCTTAGTTCTTCTCAAGTACTTAAGGATTGATTTTACGACCTTCCAATGCTCTTCGCCTGGATTAGACTGATATCTGCTCGTGACACTCAGAGCATGTGCGACATCAGGTCGTGTACATAACATGGCGTACATAATACTTCCTATTGCAGAAGCATAAGGCACACGCGTCATTTTTTCTCTCTCTTCAGGAGTCTGTGGAGACATTGCCTTAGAGAGTGAAACACCATGACTCATTGGCAAGTATCCACGCTTGGATTCTTCCATGCTAAACCTTTTTAACATTTTGTCTATATATATGGACTGAGATAATCCAATCATCCTTCTTGATCTATCTCGATATATTTTAATTCTAAGGATGAAAGATGCATCTCCTAAGTCCTTCATGGAGAATTGTTTTGACAACCAAATTCTTGTTGATTGCATCATTCCTACATCATTCCCAATGATTAGGATGTCATCAACATAAAGCACAACAAACACTACTGCACCCCCACTGTAATACCCCGATTATTTAAACGCCTAATTACGATATTAATTTCGTAAATTAGAGTATTATTATGATAATTTGATTATTAAAATATCGAATAATGATTTCGATTATTGTTGGAAAAATAAATTCCTATGATTTATTCACAAATGAATGTGAATTTAGAAATACGAATATGTGACGTATTTTAACAGTAATATTTCAACGTCGATTACGTATCAATAATTGAAATCTCGTAATCTTTTCTAAGTTTTAAGCTTAGAATTTAATTCCATTATTATTGGAATGCTTTAATAAAGTGATTACGACTTTATTACGATCATTTTGAGATGAGTCGATATTTAACGTTTTGAAACGTTTCAAACGTTAACGTTTTGAGATGACTTGAGAATCAAGTCTAATGATCAAGGAATTATAATATTTAAATTCCTATGATATAAATTATCATCTAGGGTATATATTATGCTATATATCTATTTATAGCACGAAAATGAATTTTTGGGCAATAATTTATTGTAAATGCCGAGAACTTCCTATTGTTTTTAACATAGGATTATTTAAATTTTTGATCATCCAATTTGTGTTATTTCTTAAGTGTAGTATTAATATACACCTACCAAGTAAAATGTGTAGATGAAAAATACTCTAGCTTTTAATTTAATTGGGAGCCGATTATGTTGACAATTCTTACACAAAATCAATTTTGATTTCTATACACTTGATTGCTTAATTTTGGGATAGAGTGTATACAATACACTTGAGAAACACATCAAAAAAATCTGATTTTCTTCTCCCACTCCACTGTGGTCGACGGCTTATGCCATGTAAGAAACAAAATTAAATTGTTTCTCCCAAAAATGCTTTATTAAAGCTTCCATGAGTTAATGAAATGTAAGAGATATTTTAGGGTGACATAATCACACTTTGACAACTTTAGTTCTTTTGTTATGTGAGAGAGAGAGAGAGCCGAGGGGTGCTTGTAGTGTGTAGTCTCCATTTCTTTTAAATTACTTATGTATATATTTTCTCTTGAACACACTTAACACATCACACTTGCATATTCTCATTTTCTCTCAAGTCTCTGCCGTGAGCACTTCTTGAGAAAAAAACCAAAATATTTCTTCTTTCCTTCCTCAAATAGCTTGAGCTCTAATTATCCTACAACCGATCGACTCAGATAACGAGGTTAGATATCGAACAAGCTTGATAAAACCTAATTTTTCAATAATCCTACGGTTTAAATTATTATTTTAGCATGTATTAATTGTGTAATAAATCATGCTAGAATGTTATAAGCTTAGAAATTATGTTACATATGTTAATATGTGCATAGATAATTTATTTCCTAAGCTAAGCAATTTATTTAAATTATTTTAATGATGTTCGAATTTTGCTAGTATGATTTAAGGTTGGATTGTTGATCTATATTGTTGTAGGAAGGCATGATGTTAATCTAGAAATTTTTGAAAACCATTTGGGTAAAAATACCAAAACTGCCGAAAATGAAAGGAGTTGGAAATTTGTTGTATAATTTTTATATGCTTGATATAATAGCATATTATTGATCTAGGGTATTGATTAGGTGTTGTAGGAATTTATAAGAATTTTTGGACTTATATAGCTAATTTTTTTCAAAAGTGCTGAAACCTATAGTGTAGGAATTAATGGTTTGTAATGTGTTATTATTTGATATTATGATGTATTAGTGCTATATGATAGCATATAAGCATAGTGTGATTTTATAGGATTTTATAAAAATCATTTGGTATTTATTGCACAAAGTAGCCGTGAGCTACCTTGGACTATTCTTGGTGTATGGTTTGATTTTATTAAACCATAGGTTATAATTATATTATATGTTAATATTTGAGGCTTTCGTATAATTATTGGAATTTTTGGAAAAATTTTGGTATTATTTTTATAAATAACCGTGACCTATTCTATGAAATAGGTGAGTTCCAAATTTCCCTATAGTGATATTAATACATATTAATGATCATAGTGTAGAATAATACACTATATGAATTTAGAAGAATTTTTGGAACAAGTTTGAAAAATATTGTGTTATAGCCGTGAGCTATATTGTGGAAATAAGGAATTTTAATTCCTTTTTAATCAAGAATAATAATTTATTATATGTCTAAAAATTTTATTAGACATAAGTGAAATTTTGAAAATTATTAAACATAGAATATTATGTTTAAGGCGAAACATTATATTAAATAACGTTAAAGCATAAAATAATGCTTAAAGTATTAAAAGATTAATATTGAAAGAAAATATTAATCGATTTATCGATTTGCGTGAAAAATCGAGAATTGAAAAGAAATCGATTGAAAATCGATTTATATTGAATTTATTCATTAAAATGGGATTTATTTAAGATTTATAAAGAAAAGTCAAAATGGTTGACTTTCGAAATTGACGTCTGAAATCGTTAGTTAAATACGCTAATCGTGAAAAACGTATTACTTTTATCTGAATATCTCAATTGTGAGAAAATATTTCAGAATTGAAATCATTTTATTGAATAACGTTATTATACGTTAATTATTTAACCTAAAAGGTTAAAATGAGACTGTAGATTATATTACGTCTCTCTCGAGATACGAGAATTATTTTATTGAAATACACGTTGAAACGACGTATTAAGATTATCAAAACTTCAAATTATTATATTATTTATCAAAGTTGAACTTTGAAAATCTCGAAAAGCGTGCCAACGTGCTAAACGTAAATTTTTGCGTAAAGGTGGGACGTGAAGGCTCACACGCAACCAGAGAAGAACATGCATACCGAGAATCGACGTTTAAAAGTCAAGGTGGGCTTTACTATACTCAAACTTGTAGAATTTACCAAATGATTTATTTATGATGCTTTATTGCAAGCAAATATTTATGAAATGATTTATTTAATTACCTGCCCAAAATGTTTATGTTTTATGTATGTATCCAATTCATGATTGTCGATGCATAATGTTGGGTCGCTCCACTTTATGACATGCTTAAATTGTATTCTTGGAAGTACCCCAAGGATGATGGAGAATTAGTATCTGTCTTTGAGATGACTGGATTTTGTGCACTGATTATTTTGTGACTGTGTGCTGAAAGGGTGCTCGGCCGGTCACGGCGTCTGTGAGAGGAGGCCTCCTCTCCAGCGCGGGAATTATTGTGGAATGAATTATTGTGGTGGATATGGATCATACATACAAGGAAAATGTCTGGCCAGACGAATCTTTATGGAAAATGAAAGAAAATATTTAGTAAGCACGAGTATTTCAAATTAAAACCTCGTGTGTTACTGTGATGGGGCAGAGTAATTCAAATGTGATAAATTATTTTGGCATGAGCCATCGAGTGCAATCTTGTACTCACCGCATGTTTGTTTTAAATGTGCGAGTTGAGCGATGATGGATGGAGATGTGTCGGGCGGTGGAACCCTTCTTGAATACAATATATTAGAAACCTTGAATACACATCGTCATATGTATTCACACGTTTCATTGCAATCGAATTAATTTATCTTATGATGTTGATTAGTTAAATATTTCGAACATATGAGTTCTTGTATATATATATTGATTAAAGCACCCTTGATTATTATTCAGTATTAGCCACGCTAAATCGTACTTAGGATTTAGGGGCATTACAAAAATGGTATCGAGCGGTTAGCTCTTTGAATCCAAAACCTCTTTTCAGAGTTAAGTCTATATTGAGTCACTAGACTTCTAGAGGTTAGCCGACACTGCTCGACACTCCATCACATCAAGCTCAACTGGAAAAAGCTAAATTATTTTCTCATCTTTGAAAAGAAAAATTTGAGATTTATGAATTTGAGTTGGTGTCGATAGAACATTATCGACCAATGATTTGGTGTCGATAGAACATTATCGACAAATGATTTGGTGTCGATAGAACATTATCGACAAATGATTTATGAATTTGATTTGTTGTCGATAGAACATTATCGACAAATGAAATGAAAAAGGTTGTAAATAACCATGAATTCTTGATTGATTGATTATTGATTGAAGATTTTTTTTTTGCAAGAAATGCGTATGTTTAAAACGAACTATGTTCGTCATATTTGAAATTTTATTCTTCAATTCTCAATATTGTTTTGATTAATGACTATGTCATCCCAAATGAAAGTTATGAGAATAGTTTGAAAGTCGTTGGTTCGCCACCAACGTATGATAATGTCATACGAGAATGAATTGACAAATTTTTTTTTAGGGATGAAATGTTTGAATTCATGTAAATCAATAGAAATTTATTGATATGAATATTTGAAAATTTTATTTCAAATCCCAAAGATGTTTACGATGATGGGTATGTTATCCCAAAAGAACGTAGACTGTTTAAGACGCATGATCCTAATTGCGAAGAACATAGGAAGATGGATTATTAGAATTTTATTCCATCCTGAGAATCTCGAATTGATAGACGAGAAGAAAATTCAAGCTCAGAAATGGGAAAGATGTCAAGATGATGAATGTCACTATGCGGTAAGTGACACGAGAATGATCTTTTATTTGGAAGTTCACGCATGGCGGGACTCTAAATCATCTATGACTCTTCGTTGAAAACAGTAAAAATGTGATCAAAGAATCGTTAGAGTCAGTTAAAGACTGAACTCGCGATCATGCTCAGTCGACCTTGAACTCGACTTCGGCTTCGGCACCAGCATGTATAATTTTGACTTAACTTTCGGTCAGTTCAGTCCAACCTCGGCTGTCCAAACTTGGCAGTGCGACCTCGGTTGTTCGACCTTGTCAGTCCACCTCGGCTTCGAGCTCGGCAGGTGCGACCTCGGCAGAAGCAAGCCCGGTGGGTATGAGCTCAGCTTCTGACCTCGGCAACGGCAGGTGTGACATCCACCTCGCCAATTTATCTTGACCTCGGTCAGATCACCTCCACCGTGGAAAACAACCTCGGCGTCGACCTGTACGCCTTTGGCTTTGATGTCGGCATTATCATCTACGACTTCGGCTTTCACATGTATGCCCTCGACTGCGGCGTCGATACCTTCAACTTCGGCTTTGAAGTTGGCCTTAATGACTTCATCATTATGTCAAAAATCTTGACAATGACCTCGGCATTGGCAAATGACTTCGGCAACAACTTCGACATCGGTATTACTTACGACCTCGGTATCCCGAGCTCGGCATCAACAAAACTATTTTGCGCAATGTTTTTGTTTTAGCCCGTTCTCCTTCGTTTGAACTTCGATTTACGAACGGTTTACACCTACGTACTCCTATCACAGATTATTATATTTCTTATGAAGGACCAAATCCTTGATTCCTTCTCTAAAATTTGCAAGAGTCGGTTGAAGTTAGTTTATAGTTTTATAGAATGGGAAATTTTTCAGTGCGATTAGAATCTTAGAATGATATTAGAAAGTAGTATTCCCAGTAGTACGAGAAGCGCTATGACATATAAGGGAACCTTTGATGATGACCTATAATGTGTTATATAAATTTTTAAGTTCTTTTCATTATCAAATTTCTGTCATTGAGTTTAACTCTATGACCTAGTTCAAATTGAGAAATCATATAAGTTTCTCACTTTTTCTGAAAGAAAATTTCCAACCCGAGAATTTATAATGTGTCCTTTTTAAACCAAGTCCTTGTGTGACTGAGAAAATATTTGTGACGGGTCTGGCCAACCCATATGACCAAAGAAATCTCAGTAGTCGTCATTCTGGTCTTCGGACCCTAGATCCCAAATTATTCAATTCAAAGAATATATGGATTCGAATCGTAAAATATGTTATCTTGAATCATGAACCCATATCTTTTGAAAGTTGACATGATGTAATTTCTTCAATCCTGGAGACCAATAAGTAAGATAAAGATTGACTTATCTTGTCGCCTAAGTTTTGAATTAGTAAAGTGACAAACATCAGGTACGATGTGGGTTGAATTATTTCGGATAACCTAAAAGTTTCAGATCAGTAGAGTGATAGACATCAAGAAGATATGATGTAAATAAGATCTCGATGAGGCGAGATATTTTCCTATGATGCACATGGATGCAATGACCACGATGGGCTTACCAGATTTTGATAACAGTGAAGTTATATCTTCATGTGACTGTTATGATAATGAAATGTTATGAATGAGATACTCTTTAGCATAGAATGCAAGAGTTGAAAAAAAGGGAAGTGCATGATATTCTTGGGATATAATTTCCCCTTATTATGACATAACGAGAGAGATTACAACTTATCTTTAAGATAGTTGATTGTCCTTAAAACCTCCTTAGTAGGTTGGACATGTTTAAAGAATGGAGATGCACGATATTCTTTTCAAAGGACATATATGTAAAGAAGCGATAGCATCTCAGATAACGAATCTCTCGTTTTATACCTCAATCAATGAAATTATGCTTGAGCATAATCAATTCCAAGTAATTGAGACTTGGTTAAACCAATGATAACGAGATTGAGGAATCATAATCATTGAGATGTGTGAGCACTAGGATAGCCCTAGCATGTAAATCAAGTATGGAGAAATATCTCCACAATGAAGACGAACACAAGGAACACCTCGTGAGACAGTCTGCAAACTTTGAGATGAACAATTTTTGCTAAGTTTAGCAAATGTGAATTTTGGCTAAAGGAAGTAATGTTCCTTGGACACATTGTGTCAGCCGAAGGGATTAAAGTTGATCCGGCCAAAGTAGAAGCAGTCCAAGAATGGAAATCGCCAAAGACACAAAATGAGATTTGAAGTTTCTTGGGATTAGCAGGTTACTATCGGAGATTCATTGAAGGATTCTCAAAGATAGCAAGACCAATAACCCAACTACTCAGAAAAGGAATTAAATTCACTTGGACTGATGAATGTGAGGCGAATTTCCAGACACTCAAGGAAAAGTTAACTACTGCCCCTGTATTAGCAGTTCCGGAAGCAGATAAAGAGTACGTGGTCTATACAGATGCTTTCAAAAATGGATTAGGCTGTGTGTTAATGCAAAGTGGAAAAGTGATAGCCTATCCATCTCGACAACTGAGACCGCATGAATTGAATTACCCAACACATGATCGGAACTAGCGCAGTAGTACATGCCCTAAAGATATGGAGACATCATCTCTACGGGTAAGATGTGAAATCTTTACCGATCACAAAGTTTGAAATACTTTTTCGACGAGAGATTTGAAAATGAAGACATGGTGATGAGATGCTTGGAATCTAAGTTATGGTGTACAAATGTACTACCTTACCAAGCTATATGACATTAATGACGGTTCTAGTCCTGAGAGTAAGAACCGAAGTATAATGACAGTAATATTACTTTCTGACACCATGCTCAAGAAAAAGGGACAAAAGTCTAAAATAGCTGAAGAAATTATGAGCTATACAATTATGAGATAGCCACAATATGAGATAAGTTTCAGCGATATTATGACTTCGATAAGTAAAGTAATTCCTTTAAAGTAAAGAAGCAGAGTAAGAAACAGATTCATTATTTGAAATGGATCTTAGTACTCTAAATTGTTTTGACACAAAACGCTTGTTTTGAGTGTCTTAGAAATTAACAAGCACGATAGCTTCTTTAGACTTTTGCAAAGGAAATGTTTTCAAGAAAACGAATGAAAAGATTCACCTGGAAGAATCTTAAAGTGAATCTAATTGTAAATCTTACCCCTCATACTTTTGTGACAATCAATAAAGTGAGATATTAAGTATCTCTGACATGGGAATGAAGCATTCATCGAATGTCAAGAAAATGGTAAGGATATTTGGCGTCGGCAAAAGTATAATCGTCCCTAGCGGACAAAGGATTTTGATCCTATGCAAAATTGCATAATGAATCAATAAAGATTAAGAAGAAATGGCGTATATCACGAAAGGATACTACAAACGATGGCACTAAATGCCGAGACAAGAACTTTCTCTCGGAAAGAGTTTAAAGTAAGGATATATGAGAGATATATTCCTAAGATTGATAGAGTGAAAAGGATTTAGGAATTGAATCATTCATCTTGGATCGAGATGAATGATAGTGTCGTACATCATGATCTCTACGATGAGATTAAGTTATCGAGATATTAATATCAAGGATAGGTCGATATAAACTAACCACGAATGCTATTGATAAAAGCATAATAGTGCGACACCGAGAAGGGTAAGGTGAGCAAGTAGCAAAGGCCATAGCAAGAGAACATAATGTCCCAAGGAAAGGACAATGATGTGCGAAATAGATGTTTAATTGAGCAGGCGAGAACACCGTAGACCGAGACTATACTTAGCACCGAAAACAGACGAATGCAATCGGGAAGGCTCGATAGATATGAGAAAATTTCTCATAATACTTATAATTTTTCATTCAATATAGGTGTTTCGTTTTCTAACATCGCACAAGTATGCGTAGAAACGATAGAACCCAATTCGGGGTAAACAAATCGAAATGAAAATCTCTTCGCCTATACGAGAATTATGGCCATCGTAGGTGTTGCTCGAGTTTAGAATTGGACCTAGGATCGCCTAAGGTTCTAACAAATGAGTTAGATCATAATATCTATGTGGAACGTAGATATAATTCAAGAAACAGAAGTTTCAAAAATGGATGTCACTCACGTGATAAGAAGCACGGGCATAGCCTCTCCATTTGAAATTCTATGCAATGGGATTTTGGATCCTCAATTGCTTTAATTTAAGGTTGGCTCACCTAGAACTATCTTTACAGATGGTAAGAAAATGGAGTCTGACGAGTAAAAAGGTTAACCCAAGGCCTATAAGTATAAAACTCACATAGAAATATCGACTCTCTTATTATAAACTGGGCATGGCTTGGGACAGTTTTTGGAAGAATTTCTACATCTTGGAAAAATGCTCGTAACTATGGAGAGATGGATGAGAATGACATCCAATAACTTATCCATCGTTTGCCAACAGATTGGCAGGATCTTGCAAAGGAAGTATCAAGAGAATATCTTCTCCAAGTAGAAAATTCCAAGACTTGGGCGGACTTATCAGGATTTTGTCAACAGGCTCAAGTATACATATAATGCATATGGAACGGCAACCACAAGTACTTGTCCTGGTCCCTGGCAAGTTACACAGCAGGGCATAAAGGAACGGTAGTACCTTGATGTTCCAAATGCCGCCCCACGTCCTGTGCCGTCTATTATACCAGAAAGAGACGAGAATGGCAAAAGGACAGGGTTTTATCGCCCTCGAAAATTAGAGGAATTACCGTTATCAAATCGACCTTACTTTCTGATAAAAGTAACACACACTTCTGGAATCAAAGAAGTAATAGGGAGCAATGTGACCCCTGGCTCATTGAAAGAGAAAGATCGTCGGACATATGAGGAAAAAAAAAACGTACCTGGAGTTGGGCAAGTTTCTAAGCGAAAGGTATGATTCAGACGAAGGCCACTCAGAGACACAGAGTCCTATGATAATATGAGACTCATATGTAAATGGTATCTGATGTACGAAAGCAAAATTTTTCCGAATGAGATATGGTTACTATGAGATTATAGTCATGCCAATCGGACAAGCTAGTACACCAGCCCTATTCATGAACCTCAAAAATCGAGTGTTCCATATGTACTTAGACAATTTTGTCTAAATCTTTATGAACGATGTTCTTATCCATATGAAGGACGAGAAAGAACCTAAAGAACATCGAAGGACTGTATTGCGGACTTTTAGAGTCGAGCAAAATTTTGCCAAGTTTAATATATGAATTTCGGCTTAAAGAAAGAATATTCCTTAGACACATGATGTCTTCCGAAGGAATCAAATTTACATGGACAAATGAATATAAGGCCACTTATTAAAGTGAGAAAGATGATAGTCAACGCACGCGATGACTTGAACCTCATAAATAGAATTATCCAACTTATGACTTGAAATAGTAGCAATGGTATAAGTACGAGGTTTTGGAGACATTTCTATATGGAATAAGTTGTGAGATTTTCACAAACCATAAAAGTTTGAATTATTTCTTCGAGCAAGAGACTTAAAAATGAGATAGAAAGGATGGCTCGAATCAGTAAAAGATTCCAATTGTGATATAAACTATCACCTATTGAAGGGCTGAAGGGTTTTAAAGAGGCGCCTGACAATGTCATATTGTCTAAGGAAAGGTTATATATACATTTCAAGCAATAAAAAGCTTAGAAATGAAATCATGAATGAAGCTCATGATATTCCTCATACCGCCCACCCAAGCAACATTAAAGTATATTATGTTTTACGAGAAAAATTAGATAGTAAAGAATGAAATGAGCTATAACCTCATTGACGAGCATTGTCTCGGTTATAAGAGGTGAAGGCATTGTATCAATGACCTTATAAAGAGGTTATAATCTCTAATGAGATACAAATGAAAATGAAATGACATAACCATAGAATTTTATGTCAGGTTTTGCCAAAGTCATAAAGAAGTAACACTACTATATGGGCAGTAGTGGTTTGACTCACCAAATATGCTCATCTCTACCTATTCAGATGACTTAGAGATCTGATAATTTATCTCAGTCGTACATAAAGGAAATCATATCTTTACAGGGGGTACCAAAACCTATCATTTTAGATAGAGATTCCAAGTTTACCCCTAGATTTTGAGCTAGCTCACCAAAAAGGGAGTTATGCACGATATTGAACCTTATCGTAGATGTCCCTCATGGACGGATGGACGATAAAAGGACAATCTGAATGTTTAAAGATACGATGAGAACATTAATGTTTAAATCAGGTGCAAGTGGGAACATGTTTTACCACTTATTAAATTTACGTCGACCATAAGCGTCGAAGCAACGATTGACATAGCCACACGTGGCATTTTATGGAAAGAAATATCGACCGCCACTTTATTGTAATGAAGTAGGTGAGAGAAAGTGTAAAGTCATGACAACATGCATGAAATGATTAAGATATTTGCCAAATAAGGCAAAGGCGAGAAAGCTCGAGACATACTGAAAGGTCTTCTGTTGTTACGCGTGAGATCGAACCGCATTTGAATGCGAAAATAAAGTTCCTGAAATTTCTCCATCGAGGAAATTATAAAGTTCAAAGTACAAGGAATGTTGAGATCACGTTTTATAGGACCTTACGAGATCCAGAAATAATAGGCCCATAACTATAGATTAGTACTTCCACCAAACATTTAAGGAATGTACAAAATGTTTTCCACGTATCACGACTAAAGAAATATGAATATGATCCAAATCACGTAATTCATTATATGACGTGATCTTTAACTCAAAGATGAGTTGTGATGAGCGTCTCGACTATTTGATCGTATGATTCAATGATTGAGGATTAAATTGGGTCTTTGATGAAAGTCCAATGGAGAAACCATGGACAAAAGGGAATCACGTGGGAATTTAAGATGTTATGGTGCTAAGATGCCCATACTTTTGATGTATGTAAATTTCGTGATGAAATTTCTTTAAGGGGGATGGAATGTAATACTCCGATTATTTAAACGCCTAATTACGATATTAATTTCGTAAATTAGAGTATTATTATGATAATTTGATTATTAAAATATCGAATAATGATTTCGATTATTGTTGGAAAAATAAATTCCTATGATTTATTCACAAATGAATGTGAATTTAGAAATACGAATATGTGACGTATTTTAACAAAGATAATTTCAACGTCGATTACGTATCGATAATTGAAATCTCGTAATCTTTTCTAAGTTTTAAGCTTAGAATTTAATTCCATTATTATTGGAATGATTTAATAAAGTGATTACGACTTTATTACGACCATTTTGAGCTGAGTCGATATTTAACGTTTTGAAACGTTTCAAACGTTAACGTTTTGAGATGACTTGAGAATCAAGTCTAATGATCAAAGAATTATAATATTTAAATTCCTAAGATATAAATTATCATCTAGGGTATATATTATGCTATATATCTATTTATAGCACGAAAATGAATTTTTGGGCAATAATTTATTGTAAATGCCGAGAACTTCCTATTGTTTTTAACATAGGATTATTTAAATTTTTGATCATCCAATTTGTGTTATTTCTTAAGTGTAGTATTAATACACACTTACCAAGTAAAATGTGTAGATGAAAATTACTCTAGCTTTTAATTTAATTGGGAGCCGATTATGTTGACAATTCTTACACAAAATCAATTTTGATTTCTATACACTTGATTGCTTAATTTTGGGATAGAGTGTATACAATACACTTGAGAAACACATCAAAAAAATCTGATTTTCTTCTCCCACTCCACTGTGGTCGACGGCTTATGCCATGCAAGAAACAAAATTAAATTGTTTCTCCCAAAAATGCTTTATTAAAGCTTCCATGAGTTAATGAAATGTAAGAGATATTTTAGGGTGACATAATCACACTTTGACTACTTTAGTTCTTTTGTTCTGTGAGATTGAGAGAGAGAGCCGAGGGGTGCTTGTAGTGTGTAGTCTCCATTTCTTTTAAATTACTTATGTATATATTTTCTCTTGAACACACTTAACACATCACACTTGCATATTCTCATTTTCTCTCAACTCTCTGCCGTGAGCACTTCTTGAGAAAAAAACCAAAACATTTCTTCTTTCCTTCCTCAAATAGCTTGAGCTCTAATTATCCTACAGCCGATTGACTCCGATAACGAGGTTAGATATCGAACAAGCTTCGATAAAACCTAATTTTTTCAATAATCCTACGGTTTAAATTATTATTTTTAGCATGTATTAATTGTGTAATAAATCATGCTAGAATGTTATAAGCTTAGAAATTATGTTACATATGTTAATATGTGCATAGATAATTTATTTCTAAGCTAAGCAATTTATTTAAATTATTTTAATGATGTTCGAATTTTGCTAGTATGATTTAAGGTTGGATTGTTGATCTATATTGTTGTAGGAATGCATGATGTTAATCTAGAAATTTTGAAAACCATTTGGGTAAAATACCAAACTGCGAAAATGAAAGGAGTTGGAACCTTGTTGTATAATTTTATATGCTTGATATAATAGCATATTATTGATCTAGGGTATTGATTAGGTGTTGTAGGAATTTATAAAATTTTGGACTTATATAGCTAATTTTTTCAAAAGTCTTTGAAACCTATAGTGTAGGAATTAATGGTTTGTAATGTGTTATTATTTGATATTATGATGTATTAGTTCTATATGATAGCCTATAAGCATAGTGTGATTTTATAGGATTTTATAAAAATCATTTGGTATTTATTGCACAAAGTAGCCGTGAGCTACCTTGGACTATTCTTGGTGTATGGTTTGATTTTATTAAACCATAGGTTATAATTATATTATATGTTAATATTTGAGGCTTGTGTATAATTATTGGAATATTTGGAAATTTTTGGTATTATTTTTATAAATAACCGTGACCTATTCTATGAAATATGTGAGTTCCAAATTTCCTATAGTGATATTAATACATATTAATGATCATAGTGTAGAATAATACACTATATGAATTTAGAAGAATTTTGGAACAAGTTTAAAAATATTGTGTTATAGCGTGAGCTATATTGTGGAAATAAGGAATTTTAATTCCTTTTAATCAAGAATAATAATTTATTATATGTCTAAAAATTTTATTAGACATAAGTGAAATTTTGAGAATTATTAAACATAGAATATTATGTTTAAGACGAAACATTATATTAAATAACGTTAAAAGCATAAAATAATGCTTAAAGTATTAAAAGATTAATATTGAAAGAAAATATTAATCGATTTATCGATTTGCATGAAAATCGAAATTGAAAAGAAATCGATTGAAAATCGATTTATATTAATTATTCATTAAAATGGGATTTATTTAAGATTTATAAAGAAAAGTCAAAATGGTTTACTTTCGAAATTGACGTCATTTAAATCGTTCGTTAAATACGCTAATCGTGAAAACGTACACTTTTATCGAATATCTCAATTGTGAGAAAATATTTGAATTGAAATCATTTTATTGAATAACGTTATTATCGTTAATTATTTAACCTAAAAGGTTAAAATGAGGCTATAGATCATATTACGTCTCTCTCGAGATACGAAATTATTTTATTGAAATACACGTTGAAACGACGTATTAAGATTATCAAAACTTGAATTATTATATTATTTATCAAAGTTGAATGAACTTTGAAAATCTCAAAGCGTGCCAACGTGCTAAGCGTAAATTTTGCGTAAAGGTGGGACGTGAAGGCTCACACACAACCGAGAGAAGAACACGCATCATGAGAATCGGCGTTTAAAAGTCAAGGTGGGCTTTACTATACTCAAACCGGTATAATTTACCAAATGATTTATTTATGATGCTTTATTGCAAGCAAATATTTATGAAATTATTTATTTAATTACACCCTAAAATGTTTATGTTTTATGTATGTATCGATTCATGATTGTCGATGCATAATGTTGGGTCGCTCCCACTTTATGACATGCTTGAATTCGTATTCTTGGAAGTACCCCAAGGATGATGGAGAATTCGTATCTGTCTTGAGATGGCTGGATTTTGTGCACTGATTATTTTGTATTTGTGTCTTTGAAAGGGTGCTCGGCCGGTCACGGCGTCTGTGAGAGTAGGCCTCCTCTCCAGCGCGGGAATTATTGTGGAATGAATTATTATGGTGGATATGGATCATACATACAAAGAAAATGTCTGGCCAGACGAATCTTTATGGAAAATGAAAGAAAATATTTAGTAAGCACGAGTATTTCAAATTAAAACCTCGTGTGTTACTGTGATGGGGCAGAGTAATTCAAATGTGATAAATTATTTTGGCATGAGCCACTGAGTGCAATCTTGTACTCACCCTATGTTTGTTTTAAATGTGCAGGTTGAGCAGATGATGGATGGAGATGTGTCGGAGCAGTCGGAACCCTTCTTGAATACAATATATTAGAAACCTTGAATACACATCGTCATATGTGTATTCACACGTTTTTCCGCTGCAACTGAATTAATTTATCTTATGATGTTGATTAGTTAAATATTTCCAGAACATATGAGTTCTTGTATATATATATATTGATTAAAGCACCCTTGATTATTATTCCAAGTATTAGCCCTGCTAAATCGTACTTAGGATTTAGGGGCTGTTACACCCACTAACTTTCTTATACACACATGGCTCTTCCGGATTATTTTGAAAACCAAACGCTTGATTGTTTCATCGAATCGGATATTCCAACTTCTTGAAGCTTGTTTAAGTCCATAAATTGATCTTTGGGTTTACAAACCTTTTGTTCATTCCCCAGATACAAAACCTTCCTACGCACCATATAAATATCCTCCTTAATGTTTCCATTAAGGAATGCGATCTTACATCCATTTGCCATATCTCATAGTCATAATATGCAGCTATGGCAAGCAGAGTTCGAATGGACTTAAGCATCGCAACTGGTGAAAAAGTTTCCTCATAGTCAATGCCTTCCTTCTGAGTATAACCTTTTGCAATCAGACGAGCTTTATAGGTAGCCACATTTCCATCTACTCCAAGCTTTCGCTTGAATATCCACTTGCAGCCAATAGGAACAATTCCAAATGATAGATCCACCAAGATCCATACCTTGTTAAAGTACATGGGATCCATTTCGGATTGCATAGCTTCTAGCCACTTACCTCGGTCAATATCTTTTATTGCCTCAGAATAAGTTCTTGGATCAATATCCATAGGTTGTTCTACCTCATTGTTTTCCATCAATAAGTTCAACCTATCAGGCGACTTTGAAACTCTTGTGGACTTTTGACGGGGTTGTGCATAAGAAGTTTCACCTTTCGTTGATTGAGTATTTTCTGCTACAACAGGGACACTTTGTGGTTCTTGAGTTTCATCAAGTTCTACAATCCTATCACTTCTATCAGACAGAAATTCTTCCTCAAGGAAAGTAGCATTTCTCGAAACAAACACCTTTTGTTCCGAGGGATCATAGAAATAATATCCAATAGACTCTTTGGATATCCCACAAATTTACTTAAGGTGGATCTCATATCCAACTTATCTCCCATTAATCGCTTCACATAAGCGATGCACCCCATATCTAAGATATTTATAAGAAGGTGTTTTGCCAAACCATAATTCATATGGTGTTTTAGGTACTGCTTTAGATGGAACTCTATTTAATAGATGTGCGGCTGTTTCTAAAGCATATCCCCAAAACGAAAGAGATAATGAAGTGAAGCCCATCATAGATCGCACCATGTCTAACAAGGTTCGATTTTTACGCTCTGACACTCCATTGAGTTGAGGAGTGCCAGGAGATGTCCACTGTGATAGAATCTCATTCTCTTTTAGATAATCAAGAAACACACCGCTTAAGTATTCACCTCCTCGATCAGATCGAAGAATTTTAATACTTGAACCAGTTTGTTTTCCACTTCTTGTCTGAATTCTTTGAACTTTTCAAATACTTCAGACTTGTGTCTTATCAAGTACACATAACCATACCTAGAGTAATCATCGGTAAATGTTACAAAATAGTGATAGTTCCCTCGAGCACTAACACTTAGTGGTCCACAAACATCTGTATGGATCAAATCCAATAAATGTTGAGCTCGCTCCACTTGTCCAACAAATGGTGATTTAGTCATTTTTCCTCTGAGACAAGATTCACAAGTTGCCAACTTTTGCTCATTTGAAAGACCAAGCAAATTAGACAATTGATTCATTCTTTTCTCAGAAATATGACCCAATCTAGAGTGCCACAACTCTATGGAACTACGATCATCTAACTTTCTTTTACTTTGTTGAATATGCAAAATAAGGTTTTGTGGCATAATAGTATAAAGACCATTAACCAATACACTAGAATAAATTAAAAAGCATCCTTTAAGATGGAACATATTCCACCTTTTATTGAAAATTCATAACTTTCTCTATCCAAAATTGGAATAGAGATGATGTTCTTAATCAAACTAGGTACGTAAAAACAATTGTTCAAAACAATCTTAAAATCACTATCAAGAGCTAAGTAAGCAGTTCCTACATTTAAAGCAAAGACTCTTGCTCCATTGCCCATCGTAGAAGCTGTCTCGCTTTCTCAACTTCTTAGTTTCCACCATCACTGTAAATCATTACAAAGATATGAGGAACAACCGGTATCCAATACCCAAGAAGTATCGTTAACGAGACATGTTAACTTCAACATAGTATATACGAACCCTTCAGGGCTTGCAAGATACTCCTTGCAATTCCTCTTCCAATGCCACGCTTGCGCGAAATGGCAAGTGTCATTGGATTGAGTATTTTCTTTTCTTCCCAACTCCACCCCGTGCCTTCAACTTGTTTGGTTTAGATGAACCTTTCATTATCCCTTTCCCTTCCCCTTATATGTCTTAGCCATTGGAGCTTTCGGCGAGGAGGAGGAACCAACAAGAAAAAGCAGGCTTGTCCTTTTCATAGTGAACTCGGCGATCACTAGCATATTGACAAGTTCGGAAGACTAGTTGTCATGCTATGCATAGTGAAGTTGACGACAAAAGTGTCAAATGATGGTGGCAAAGATTGCAACATGAGATCGGTTGCAATTCGACTTCAATCTCGACTCTAGAGACCCCAACCTTTCCATAAGAGCTATCATCTTGACCCATGAGTTTGGATGAAGAGCCCTCGATCATCGACCTCGGAAAAGTTCCTTAGATATCGTATATCTTTGTTGTCTAATACTTTCACCGTCTAACCTTTGTAAGCGGATAAGGACCTCATAAGCCGTAGCCACACCCTCATTTGCCTTTGAAGTTCATTTGACATCGATCTTAGCATGTAGCAACGAACTGCAAATCGTCATCAACATGACTTTGGTACTTAGTAAGTACATCATTTGCGCGTCGTCGGCGGGTTTTTCGGGCATTGGGGCATTCAAGACATAAGCCTTCTTTTCGAATTTAGAACAATTCTCAAATCTGAACCCAATCAACATAGTTCGGACGGTAAGTTTGTTTTGGTCAAGAATCGAGGATAATGGATTTTCGTCATTTTACGGACAAACTACAAATAAGATGCGAAAATTAGCGACTATGGAAAAATATATTCAATTAATATAAGGTCTTTAATAATTAATTGGCTCCCACTATTTTATTCAAATTCCATAACCCCAAATAGAATTGGAAATCAAATTTCCTAGTAGGAATTGAGGTCCAACAAAATATTTCATAATTCATATTATGAAGATATGAAATATTTTTATCGGTGGTCAACTCTTTGACGATTATATCTCTATATAACCCTCAATTTTGTTTTACCTCACATTTTCTATATACCCCAATTTTATGAGCCCATATAGTACTAAGTGTCAAGTTGTTCCCATCAAACATCCATGTAAATAAAGTGCGAATATGTCCCACGACTCATGGACAACATATTGGTAAATCTATTTCATGAGCATCTCTATACTTAGTAATAATACACGCTTTCCATCACCAAATCACTCCATGACTCATGGCAAGTAATATAGTGTGGTAGCATCTCATGTTATTACTTTTGATGGTAGGTTTGGAGCGATGAATCCTATTCAATTTGTCCATTTAACTTGAAATCGAATTTCAAAAATTCTTTATAAAGTTTCAAAACTTAGGATTTATTTTTCAAGACCTCATCGAAACCTATTAACTAGGTGAGTTTAATTAATGCAAATATCATCACATGATTCGGCGAAATAAACATTAAATAAATTCTAGCATGCATCCTATACATAAAGCAATGGGATGATCATGGTCATTCCTATGTGACCCGTTTGAGCCAAAAACGGGTCGAGGTCAATCTAAGGGATTTTAAAATGAAAGACCTATCTATTACATCATATGTAATCCCATACATATATGGGTCTTGAGCTTCTCTTATTTCTTACATGAACGTCCTCCAAATTACAATAAAAGAAAACCTCACTTTCTATTCTACACTCATAGCAAAAATAAAACGATTACATTGAAAGGAATAAGAGGCTCATGCAGTCCCATTTTAAAACCCAAAGCATTAAATTAAATAAATAAAATAATGCACCATCACATTGGTCTCGGCTCATGATCATCCCTAAATAAATCATGCTAACATCCATCACATGAAATAAAACATAATAAATTTACCAAGTTGATTTAGCAATTTATTTCGTTATTCAAAACATAGAATTTAATTTTGTATAAAAACAATTTTTATCACATCTTTAGAATTAACAATTAATTCAAAAATGTCAAAATCAAATTCAAATCTTGAAATTATGACTTATATGACGACATTCGTCAAAAATCTAAATCCTGTTCAAAAATGGGTTGGAGAGGCATGACTTGGGCGTGAGCAACTCTACCCACGCACATACGCAGCCCGAAGCAAATAGAACACATTACGACATTCCTTAACACCCATGGAAACCTCGGCGTCACACACCTTGGCCGACCATGGCTGTCTCGTGCCATAATATGGCTATTTAAAACGATGCCTACCATGTGTTTGACAAAATGCCAAAGTGATTTTTTCATAGAAATTCATGCTAAAATTTTCAGATTTTAACTATGCTTTTAATAACAAAATAAACTCTAACACAATCAACGATTTATTCATACCAACACACAACGATTAACATCATGTTAACGTGAACCGAACTCGATACCATTTATTAGGATCGGGTTGAAAACGCAATGAAATTAAAATTTTTCGAACTAATAAATGAAATAATGATTTTTCATTGCAACGATTTTAACGACTTCACGTTAACATGATGTAAGGTATAGAACGATCGAATCATTGCATACCTTTTCGCATCCGATTGATGAAGGGATGAGAAGCAATCGATTGCTCGTCCTCCAAACTCGCAAGGATCCAGCGTCTCCTCTATCAAGTCCACACTTGGTAGAGCGAATCAAATGCACAATTTTTGCTAGTAAAATTGAACACACTCTCTATTGAAAACCCGGACTTCAAGATTTTGAAGGGAGGAGAAAAAACGTTGCCCTTTTATTAAAAGGAATTGAAAAGCCGTGAACTTTTCTCAAATGAAAAACCGTCAAATCTAAATGATAAGAAAGATCTTTCATTATAACAATTGCTATCTTATTAAATAAGGAATAAATTCCTTAATCAATTCCTTTATGCAAAGAACGTTTCTTATTAAAAAAAAAGTTCTCATCAAGATAATTGCTTATCTTATTAAATAAGGAATTAACTCTAATCAATTTCCTTTTGCGACAGCGTGATTTACTATAAGTAAATCTCTCTTAATTCTTTTCTTCTATCCGGATGTATCCGGATTACTTTTATCCGGATACGATTATATATATCTATATATATATAAATTTGATTTTCTAGATTCAAAATTAATCAAATTAATATTGTATCTATTTAAATTAATCTAATTAATTTAATATAGAATTAGACTTGTTAATCCAATTATATTCAACTAAATACATTTAATTAAATATCTAATTTTACATATTAAATTACAACAAGTCTCCATTAATTAATCACAATTAATTAATCGGATTCAACTATTGAATCAATTCATTTGACACGTTCTAGTTTTTTGTGTGTGACCCTCTTAGGTTCACAACTAGCACTAGTAATAGGCTTGTAACAAATAACAACTAAAACAAATAACATTTATTCAATTAATTCATCCAATAAATTAATTTACTTGAAATTAACTCTTTAATTTCAAGAACCTATAAACCATGGGAACATCTAGCAAGTAGCATGGCCACCTAGTACTAGGTGAAATAGCGAGTAAACCTATTTTAAATATGAATCGTCATACATGTACGGTCCTTCTATTATCTAATCTCCAAATTAGATATTGAGTATGGAATTAAATCGAAAACTCAAAACAATCCAATAGTTACATTTTCATTCGAATTCAATAACTCTTTAATGAATCATTATTCATGCCTTGGCGAGGTCTTGAGTTATGAACAATGAAAGCGTAGGAGATTCTCTCGTCTTAAACAAGTAATAGATTCTTTATCGACCACGCATTAATCTCCATATTTATTCATATCGCATCCAACATAAAATCTTTAACGATTGTCTAGCAATCAGATAATATATCAAAATGAAATAGAACTCATACAAGATTACTATGGTGTCTCAAGTCAAAGGACTAATCATTTACTATTATATATTAGAAATTCTTATTTCGATAAAATAAATTCCATATAAAATTTCTAGCGAATTGATTCGATGTCTTGTTCTCAACAAGCACCCACGTATATACACTTACGTCAACTACGTTAATATTGATGAAACACAATATTCTTATCTTATAAGTATGTATCATACGTGCGAGTTATTTCCAACAATTCAATGTCCTGTCTTGAATAGTCATTTCACTCGGAACTAATTTTAAGACAAAGCTTCAAAGACATATTTCATAATCACCATCATATCCGTGATCATATCTTATAACTTATCATGGTCTAAGGACTTTATCTAAAGTATATAAATTATTAATAACAAATACAATAGATAAATAAATGCCTTTATTAATATAAATTCCAATAAGATTGAATTTACAAATTCATAAAAAAATAAAAACGACCAATCTAATTGATGCGCCGGGTGTAACTCTTTCATATACTATGTTAGTTACCACATTGGCCTTGATCTTTAACACCAGTAACAGCTCCCTTCTTCCTCCAGTCGATGCTAGCCGGAGCTGCACTCACATTCGCATACCTAAACGATGAAGAAACCGTAGACGACTTCAGGTGAGATGCCATCCTGTATCCATTTCTAGAAGCTTGAAATTCTTCATTTGTCAGATCAGCAAATTTGTTGACAGCTAGCTTATAAGGTCTTGCAGCTGCTTCTTTGAAGGACTCGATATAGTCGACATTATCCTTGAATATTTGGAATCTCAGGTCCTTCTCGGCATCATCTTTGTATACACGGCTGTGGTCCACCATCCACTTCTCATGCCCACCATTGATTCATCAGGCGCAGTTCGAGCTGTGGCTACAGAAGCCCACATCTCCAACGCCAAGAATGCAGCTACAATCAGCCTCCATTTGAGTGTGAGAGCCATCTTTGAACAGGATATTAATTTAATGTATTGAGGTAGACTATTAGAAATGAAGGAGGAGAGATATGCATCCATTCACAAGGAACAACACTATTTATAGAAAATTGATTGTGTATTTCCAGTTAGAATGTGGACAGAACCAACGTCCATGGCTCCCTGCAATACCCGGCAAGTTATGCATTATATCTGAGAACCTCATCATCATTCAGAAACTAAGTTCCGCGGACGCTAATCTAACACATATTTATTTTGTATATGTTGATTAATGTTAACATGTTTTACGACAAGAATGTATTTGTCTGTTGTAGCATCTATACGAAACAAACCATAAATGACAAAGCCTTGTTGGACATTCTGTTTGTCTCTAGCAGCCACGACACCATCTTTTTTCCATTTTATGCTTGGCTACATCAAATGACGCAAGGGCCGGCCCTTATGTATAGCTAAAGGAGCCACCCTAAATTTCAAAAACAAGCCCATTATCCATAGCCTACTAAAAGGTGAAAGTTATGTCGATGGCTGAAGAACTTCTAGGAGGGCCAAAAGCTAGAGTTACATCTTAATTTTTTGTGAGTAAATTTTGACATGTGTCGAAAGAAATTCTTAGAATGATTGATTCTAAGTGTTTACTTATATGATGGAGTATGTTTATTCTATTTTTTGAGGATGATGGTTCTTTGGGTTAAGAATTATGATCGTTGGTGAAGACAATGAAGTATGTTTTTATTTTTAACAAGGTGGAGATTGTTTGAATTTCTATGTGTTAAAAATAAAAGTAACTTGTCCCACATTGATTTTGTGAACAAATGGAGGAGCTTCATAATGTTATTTAAGAAGCATAAGGTTCTTTATTACAAGTGCACCAATCACTACATTATAGTTTTGTGATTAAATTCTACTCCTCCGTCCACCAAAACGCGTGCATCGATTTTGGTGGTGCGGTTTTAAAAAACTTTAATGAGTGTAAAGTAAATGTGTATAAAAATGTGTGTCATTGGGATAATAAATGAATATATTAATGGATTGTGAGTGTAAAAAGGTGGGCCATGAATGTTTTTTTTTAAATAAGTGGATAAGTTGAGGGTAAAAATGTAAAGTTGGTATACCTAAAAAAGGAAAGTGCACATTTTTGGTGGACGGACCGAAAAAGAATTAAATGCACGTTTTTGGTGGACGGAGGGAGTAGTTTAAATTCATTTCTTAGTTTCTCTTGTGAGAATCTTAATAGAAGGGTGGGAGTTTGTCAAATGTTTGTAATAGTGTAAGGGGGCCAGAGGAAGAGATATACCGTGTGATTGTAGAAGTTTATCATATAGTAGATTTTTCTCTGTGGGTCATGGTTTTTCTCTGATTTTAGAATTTTCCATGTTAATATGTTGTTCTTTCTCTTCCTATTTTTTTTTATCAAAGTATAAATGGAACCTGATGTCCCAATATTCACCATGGTTATTTGACTCCAATTGTGCATTGTGGCAATGTCTTATTAGATGAAGAAATGGTTTCTCATGTGAGCGATTTTGGTGTATCGAAACTATTGGGCGAAGGGGAGAGTACCGTGCTAACAAACATTTTAGCAAGACTGGGTTACATTGCTCTAGGGGTGGCAATTCGTGCATATCGGTCGTTATCGGCCCGACACGATAACGACACGACGATGATAAGACCAAACACCTAACACGACCGTTAAGAATCATCCGACACCTAACACGACACGAAATGTACTGACACGGACACGGCACGAATACGAATATGAAACGATTTTTTTCGTGTTGACACGACACGATAACGACACGAAACGATAGATTCAAATTAAAATTAGAAAATAAATTAATAAAAGAAATAAAAATATATAAAATAAATTAAAATAATTATTAAATATTTATAAATATTATCGAATTATACGAAAACGACACGATCCGACACGAACACGAATGCAACACGAAAATTATCGTGTTACACGAACACGACACGGATCTGACACGAACACGACATGAAATTATTGTGTCGACACGATAAGGACACGAACACGATAAGACTGAACACTAACTCGTTAATTTAAATGCGTGTTCGTGTCGTGCTAAAATTGATGACCCTACATTGCTCCGGTGAATTCTTATCAATTAGATTACACTTTCAACTAATAGGGTATTTGGCTAAGCTTATAAGCTTTTCAAAACAGTTTATAAGCTGTTTATGAGCTTATAAACTCATATAGAGTGTTTGGTAAAATAAGTTCTTAAACAGTTTATAAGTAGTGAAAATAAGCTCCCTAAAAATAAGTTGCTCGACCCAACTTATTTTTCATAAACTTATATGCAATAATGAATTTACTAAAATAATCTTACTATGGTTCATTATTTTTACATATACATTATCAACTTAACATATCGTCAATTTTCTCTCTAACTATGATTTTTCTCTCTAACTCACGATTCTTTCATGAGCTTATAAGCTCAATTATCCAAATATTTCGACAACTTATGTTTTGAGACATTATATCTTATAAACTTTTGAAATATCTTATAAGCTCTTGGAGCTTATAAACTCTCTAAAATAAGCTTAGTCAAACACCCTCTAAATCATGTCTTCTAGCTGATTCTTTTTATTTTCTTTTTGGTCTTGTCAATCTAGAGTATGGTTTTGAAGGGCTGGTCTCAACAAGGTGCGATGTCTAGCAAATTTTCGTTCACACATATCTCATCAAACAACCATATTGTTATTACTAGATATGGATAAAGAACTACAACTTTCTTTCTTTTAGATTTTTGCAATGGGGGATGGGATTCTTATCGGTCATTCACGTTACAAAGGGAAGAAATGCTATTGAACTATAATATTGATTGTTACAGAAAGCTATAATTTACATGCACAACTTCCATTCCAGAAAATATTAAAGAATTAATTAATAGAGAACAAATGCGTAGCAAAATCTATTACCATTGTAAAAGAGGCTTATTCTAAATCTGATTTTGCGTATTACCCTCTTATTTTCTTAATTTAAGGGCAATTATTTAATATTACATAAATATATTCAACTATGACTGTTAATAATCTATTTTGATTTTTTTTTATTTCTATAACTGTGGGGTTAACCAAAGCCTAACTCATAATTTATGGCATTAGAATTGTTAGAAGAGTATGGGAAGAGGGAAAGATTGAGATCTAGTGGTTCTTGGACTCGCTACTACATCGAGTGTTACGCTTTCTTAGTAATTTTTAATTATTTCAATTTAATTCCTTCTCATCTCCTGCATCGAATTATTTGGATATATATATATATATATATATATATATATATATATATATATATATATATATATAATATGTGGATTTATGGTATAATAAAAGTTACCATCCATCAAAATCTACATAAAAGGAAATAAATCAAGAAGATCATGCCCTAGGCCCAAGATCTATGGGCGTAAGCCTAAAAGCCCATTCCTAAACATCCTAAATTAAGTTTTCCTATAACTATAAATACAAGGTTTAAGAGGCTCATAAAGAGAACAAATTAATTGAAGAGTTCAAGCATTGGAGGAATTATCTACAAAGCTTCTCCAACATTTAAGAAGTTCTTTATTATTCAAAGCATTCTACTTCCAAAAGACGCGCTCAATACGGAAACAAAGGTGAAAACCATCCATATCGGCGCTTCAAATTTGAAGATCTTCAAGGTGTTCTTCAAGATATCAAATCAAATCCAACAATCAATCGAAAACAAGACCAAAGTCCTTCAATCATCGTCATCAAATACATATACTCCAAGAACATTCAAAGATAATTCAAGAGTTCAAGTTGAAGAGTATAATCGATGAGACAATAGCAGATTCGCACAATTGTACTTTATCCAAAAATATTGATTTTGTATACAATTTTGTGTTTATAAAATTAAATATGAAAATTTATGTTACAAATTTCTGGCACGCCCAGTGGGACCTCTCTACCTCTTATCTCTACTCTCCACCAAAGCTAACGATGGTCACCTCGAGAATTTCTTCGGAGAGTATTGATGTCCTCACACAAAGCAAAACTAAACAAATTCAAGAGGCTTCTAAGTCAGCCATTGCCGCGGAAAAGGAACAACACCTTGCCGCCATAAAGGAAAAGAGCACTAGAAGAGGCTTCCCATCCCCTGCTCCACAGATTGCAAAGCTTGAAAGAGAAAAGGCAGATTCAAGTCACATAAATGATGAAGGAAGTGAAAAAATGATGAGGACGAAGAGATCCATGAGAGGCAATGATAAACGCGTATTTTACTCGTTTATTAATGTTATATTAATATGATTTTAAATCGGTTTAAGTGCGTTCATATAGTTGATTTATACGTTTAGCTATTTTGGAAGATCCTGCTCTTGGGGTTCCTCTTTGGTATTTTGTAGGCTTTGAAGATGATAATCGAAGCACGAGGCGAACACGAACCAAAGACGAAAAGAAACCAGTGGCTAGCGGCCACCCTATCGGCCGCTAGCCCGCCCGCGAGCTCGGGTGGAAAACATTCTGGACTAAAGCTAGAGACCGTGAGCCTGCCCGCAAGATGTTCCAAAAAAGCTTCTATTTGAAGACTAGCGACCGACCGGTAGCTCGGCTGCGAGGCAAGTCACGCGATCGCGAACCTGGCCGCTAGCTCATCGAAGAAAGTGGTGACTCACGCCTAGCAACCGACCTAGCGACCGCTAGCGCCGCTGACTGGCGCAATTAGGGTTTCTTTAACGCCCAATTTTCTAAGAGAATAAAATATTGCTATTTAATTTAAACTTGAACAACAAATGAAAAACTTGTAAACTCAAAAGATAAATATAAAATTAATTTTGACTTCTTATAAAAGGACTTTATCAATCTTTTTTTTTTCACAAGTGACAATGTTAAGCAAAATAATAAACTAAAGGACATGTCTAAACTTATGATTTTAATCAATATCGAAAATCTCATAATTTGAATTAAAATAAATAAATGAATTTTTCTTGTACTAGTCATTCTCGACTTCCATAGCTGCTTCGGCTCCTCAACTGCAAAACTGAAAGTAGATAGGGGTGAACATATCATCAATATACTTAGTGAGGAACAATGCAATTATCCATATATGTAATACATGTTAATCTTTCATATTGCCACATAAATAGAATTTAATATCATGAAAAATATACATATAACTGTGAGACCTTAATGTACTGTGAGGTCTTAAATATAATAATAACATGAGACCTTAATATACTGTGAGGTCTTAAATATAATAATAACATGAGACCTTAATATATTGTGAGGTCTTAAATATAATAATAACATGAGGCCTCAATATACTGTGGGGTCTTAATATAATAATAACATGAGACCTTAATATAATGTGAGGCCTTAAATATAATAATAACATGAGACTTTAATATACTGTGTGGTCTTAAAATATATATAGTAACATATAGTATAACATGAGAACATGTATATTAACATAAACACCATGTAATCTCTAAAATAAAAACAAGTAGTCATATAATCAATATGAATATAAAAACATATAAAACAATATGGATAACATAACCACAAGCATAAATTTTCCCACCTTATTTTGTTGAGCAAAACAAATCAAAATCAACTCAATTTATAAATAAGAGTCCTAGTTGCGCCGCACCAACTAGTAGAAAAATAAAAAATATGCTGCCGTCAATTGAGCACTAGAGCGAAATATTTATGTGTGTGGAGTGTATGTGCGTGAATGTGCTGTGTGTGTGGGTGTGAATGTGTTGTGTGTGCTGTGTGTGGGTGTGGCTGTGTGATTGCGTGTGTGTCGTGTGAATGCGTGTGTGTATATGAATTGTGTGTGTGCGTGGGTGTATGAATTATGTGCGTGCGTGGGTGTTTGTGTGTATATGAAATTGTGTGTTATATGAATTGTGTGTGCGTGTGTATGTTATATATATATATATAACTTTAATAAAGTATCATTCCTACTTGAACTCTTATTAATTAAATCTTAATCCTATACAAGAAATTTAGGGCTCAAACAAGTTTTAAAAAATAAAATATTAGTGTTTGATAAGTACATAGAATTTGATTTGAAATGAATACATATCAATATATATATCATGATTATCCTATTATTATTATTATTATTATTATTATTATTATTATTATTATTATTATTATTATTATTATTATTATTATTATTATTATTATTATTATTATTATTATTATAGATTTGGCATTCTAAAATTGGGTGTTACAACCTTACTAACTTAAAAATAATTTAGTCCTCGAAATTTTAATTATCCAAAATAAGATTTTATCGTTGAGTTAAATAAAATCTCTTTAAAAGTATCGGTTTCTTGCATTCTATTAAAAAATCGCTATCGACTATAATGTTTTACCATCTATGTAACTTATCACAAGTTAAATAATTTCTTACTTTCCTAGTATACTAAGAATATGTAAGTTCACACTTGAATCATGAAAGCATCAAAACATAACTCAAATTTTATCAATAACCTTCAATAGACTTGCATAAAACTAAAATACTCAAATTTCAATCAATAATATTCAATAGACTTGCATAAAACTAGAGCACATACCTTAGAGTCGATGCAGCGCAGGAGTCTCAAATGACTAGGTTCAAAATTTTCTTTTCCATAAACATATTTAGTTTTATACTTAACACGAGTCTACAGAAACGTAGACCTGCTCTGATAGCACTATGTAACGCCCAAATTTTATAAGAGAATGAAATATTGCTATTTAATTTAAACTTGAACAACAAATGAAAAACTTGTAAACTCAACAGATAAATATAAAATTAATTTTGACTTCTTATAAAAGGACTTTATCAATCTTTTTTTTACACAAGTGACAATGTTAAGCATAATAATAAACTAAAGGACATGTCTAAACTTATGATTTTAATCAATATCGAAAATCTCATAATTTGAATTAAAATAAATAAATGACTTTTTCTTGTACTAGTCATTCTCGACTTCCATTGAGCAAAACTGAAAGTAGATAGGGGTGAGCATATCATAAATATACTCAGTGTGGAACAATGCAATTATCCACATACGTAATACATGTTAATCTTTCATATTGCCACATAAATAGAATTTAATATCATGAAAAATATATATATAACTGTGAGACCTTAATATACTGTGAGGTCTTAAATATAATAATAACATGAGAACTTAATATCCTGTGAGGTCTTAAATATATTAATAACATGGGACCTTAATATACTGTGATGTCTTAAACATATTAATAACATGATGCCTTAATATACTGTGAGGCCTTAAATATAATAATAACATGAGACCTTAATATACTGTGAGGCCTTAAATATAATAATAACATGAGACCTTAATATACTGTGAGGTCTTAAATATAATAATAACATGAGGCCTTAATATACTGTGAGGCCTTAAATATAATAATAACATGAGACCTTAATATACTGTGAGGTCTTAAATATAATAATAACATGAGGCTTTAAACATAATAATAACATGAGACTTTAATATACTGTGAGGTCTTAAAATATATATAGTAACATATAGTATAACATGAGAACATGTATATTAACATAAACACCATGTAATCTCTAAAATAAAAATAAGTAGTCATATAATCAATATGAATATAAAAACATATAAAACAATAGGGATAACATGACCACAAGTATATATTTCCCCACCTTGTTTTGTTGAGCACAACAAATCAAAATCAACTCAATTAGTAAATAAGAGTCCTAGTTGCGCCGCACCAACTAGTAGAGAAATCAAAAATATGTTGCCTTCAATTTAGCACTGTTATGTGTGTGTGGAGTGTGTGTGCGTGAATGTGCTGTGTGTGTGTGCGTATGAATGTGTTGTGTGTGCTGTGTATGGGTGTGGCTGTGTGATTGTGTGTGTGTCGTATGAATACGTGTGTGCGTGCGTGTGTGTTTGTGTATATATGAATTGTTCTTCAGACGCTACATTACGGGTTTTATCTATTCAATTCTTATTTCTATGTTAAATTCTTATTTTATTTCAATTTCTATGTCTAGCTAAATTTCTATTCTAATCCTAGGGTTTGTATGATTTTATCCTAAGTGTGGTGATTCCTGCTATTTACTATTTATCTTCCGGTCATTGATTTGTGATTCTTGGTGCTAAATCTTATGTATTAATTTCTGATCAATCTTGATGCATATCTAGTTGTCAGTTGAATACTTAACAACTTTAATTGCCAATCGATCTTGAATGCACAATACGGATAAGCCTTGAGTCGTAGCTGAGATAGGAACATCCATAGGAAGCATATTTTTTGTGATCTTTTTGGAGTTGCTAATCTTCATCTTGAGACGTAACTGTAATAGGGAAATTAGTAATCCACTACCACAATTGTCGTAATTGAAATTGTTGGTTATATATGTGATCTTTCATCTTGGCTGGATTAAAATTGGTTCATAGGAATCGGGATAAACATACGCTGTGGGTAGAATTAATACATCCCTAGGGTTAGTCTCTTAGTTCATTTATCTCTTTGATTTTTATCGTTATCTTTATTTGCTTTATTGATCCTGACTTTGAATTAAATATTTGAAGTCCCAAAACCTTTCAAAACCAAATCTGTTTCTTGGATAATGATGAAGGATTATTGAGTTAGCTTCTGTATTTTCGTGTTACAATCCCTGTGGATACGATACTCGACTTACCTATCTACTTGCACATTTTCATGTTAGAAAATAGTGTGATCAAATTTTGGTGCCGTTGCCGGGGATTGTTTAGATTATGTAGGAATAATTTGGTGATTTATAATTATTAATTCAAGTTGTATTTTTATTTTATTTATTTTACTTGCCAGGACTGATTTCTCCATTTTTCTCCAGGCAGTTTATGATCACAAGGTCCCGGGGACCTCCTGAACAACCTTTAGATCCCGAGATCGAAAGTACTCAAAGGAGAAGGAGACGAGAAAGGAGAAGGCAAGAGATGGCAGCGAATCCCAACAACGGGGGCGTACCTCCTGAGCATGCTGCACGTGCTACAGAAACAAGACCGTTGAATTACATCTACTGACATCCTACTGAACAGTTTCAAGGAGGTGGATGGGGCCCTGAAGTGAACGCGATCAATTTCGAGTTGAAGCCGGCCCTGATCAGTATGGTACAAGGAGAGCAATTCGGTGGAGGAGTGACTGAAGATCCAAATGCTCATCTCGAGACCTATTTGGACATATGTGACACCATCAAGTAGAATGGGGTGCCACAAGATACGATCCGGATGCGTATGTTCAGATTTTCTCTGCGCAACAAGGCAAAGGATTGGTTCAAGAGCCTGGATCGTACTGGAATAAACAGTTGGGGAAAACTTTGCGAGAAGTTTCTTTCGAAATATTTTCCGCCGGCTAAAGCGCAGAAGATTATAGCCGAGATCTCCCACTTCTCCCAACTGGGAGATGAGTCATTGTTCGAGTCATGGGAGAGATTCAGGGGCTTATTGAGAAAATGCCCTCAGCATGGATTCTCCAAGGAGCAGCAAATCATGCAATTCTATAGTGGGCTGGCACCTCACACGAGAAGCATTGTGGATGCGTCGGTAGGAGGATGCCTATTAAACCGACAAATGGAGGATGCCAGCAGAATTTTAGAAAAGATGGCTGCCAACAGCTATCAATGGCCGATGGAGAGGACGCCTGTGGTTAAGGCAGCTGCCGTAGAGGTCGATTCCAAATACGACTATCTCATGGAGAAGATCACTCTTTTGAAGATTCAGTTTGAGAATGAGAGAAAAGCTAAAGGGGTAGCTCACATCACCGCTGCAGATCCGGACATGATAGAGGCGGAAGACGTGAATTATATAAATCAAAGGAATCATCCTGGGAGAAATCCGGCATACCATCGTGGAAAAAATCCGGCATACCATCCGAACAACAGGAACCATCCTAACTTCTCGTATGCCAACCCTAATAACTTCCAGCAACCTCCGCCAGGCTTCTCAGTGCAGAATGGGATGATACAAGAGTCGAAGAAGCAGAGTTTGAAAGATATGATACAATCGTTGGTTGTCGTTGGTTGTGAGCAACCAACAATTGGCGACGCAACAAAACTCGTTCATAAGCAACACTGGGAAGAAGATGACTCATGTGGAGTCTACTGTAACAGCTATGGGAAAACACATAAAGATGATGGAGAACCAAATCAGTCAAATAGTCGCACAGCAGAATGGGCAACATAAGTCGGGCCAATTTCCTAGTAATACGGAGGTGAACCCGCAACATCATTGCAATGCCATCCAGCTGAGAAGTGGAAAAGCTTACCAGAACCACCCGGAAAGAGAGGATGGTCGTACGCTGAACGAGGAGGAGCTAGCGACCACTAGCTCGGTCGCTAGGCGTGATATAGAACGATGTCCAGAAAGACTAGCGACCGACCTAGAGACCGCTAGGCCGGCCACGAGAAAGAGTACAGAGAATTCTGACGAAGAACTAGCGACCGAGCTAGCAACCGCTAGCCCGACCTCGAGGAAGAAGACATACGCAGCTCCTGGAGCTCGTGACCACCCTAGCAGTCGCGAGGGTGGCCACAAGGCAGACTAGACGAAGAAATTTCCAACTTACACTCCTTCGGTCCCGTTCCCAAGTCGGCTAGCCAAAGCCAAAATATGACGAGAAGCTAACCCGGTTCATGGAGATGTTTTAGAAGGTTCACATCAACATTCCATTACTAGATGCACTCAGAGACATGCCGGCATATGTGAAGTTTTTAAAGGATGTTGTGGCCAACAAGAAGAAGTTGGAAAAGTTCGAGACTATTAATTTGTCTCAAGAGTGCAGTGCTATGCTGCAAAAGAAGTTGCCACTCAAGCAGAAGGATCCAAGCAGCTTCACAATTGCATGTGTCATTGGAGGGCAGACTTTCTCCAATGTGTTATGCAATTTAGGGACAAACATCAACCTGATGCCATTGTCCATATTCAATAGATTGGAGATTGGAGAGATCAAGCCTACTACCATTGCTCTCCAGATGGCAGACACATCTGTGATGTATCCAAAAGGAATAGTGGAAGACGTGCTTGTCAAGGTCAGAGACTTCATATTTCCAACAGACTTCGTAGTACTTGACATGCCAGAAGATGGGAACACATCTCTCATTCTCGGGAGACCATTCTTAGCTACATGCAGAGCACTGATCGACGTGCAGGATGGAGACCTCACCTTCAGGATCAAGGATGAGGAGGTGAAAATCTCTATTTACGATGCAATGAAGCAACCTGAAGAGAAGACCATGGAAGAGTGTCGAGTCATAGAGCAACTATCTTCCACCCACTTACAGTCAATAGATCCAGTGGAGTTTTGTATGCAGAACTCGATTTTCTCTTCCTCGGACCTCGATGAGGCTTTTGATGAGATTTTCGAGAATCTTGAATCGATAGAAGAAGTAAAGACCTCCCGAGTCGTCAAGACCTTACTTAGACGTGAGAAAGCCGATTGGAGGAGAAGACATTGTAGTGGCGACAAAAGAGCACACGCCCAAGGTGAAGTTGAAAGAACTACCTGACCACCTCCAGTATGCCTTTCTAGGAGAAGATGAGACTTATCCAATTATAGTCTCTTCAGAATTGACAAAGGAAGAATCGAAGAAGCTGATGATCGTGCTGAAGCAATACAAGTCGGCGATTGGGTGGACTATCTCTGATATCAAGGGGGTCAGCCCTTCGATTTACATGCACCGGATACTATTAGAGAATGAGTACAAACCAAAGGTGCAACCTCAACGCCGATTGAATCCGACAATGCAAGAGGTCGTAAGGAAGGAAGTATTGAATCTGTTAGACGCAGGCATGATCTATGCGATATCGGACGGTGAGTGGGTGAGCCCAACTCAAGTGGTGTCTAAGAAAGGGGGTGTCACAATGATTCGAGATGAGAAGAACGAGCTTGTAACAACAAGGCTTGTGGCATGATGGCGTGTATGCATTGATTACCGTGCTTTGAATGCAGCCACAAGGAATGACCATTTTTCCCTACCCTTCATTGATCAGATGTTGGGCAGACTGGCAGGATATGGGTTTTATTACTTCCTGGATGGATATTCGGGGTACAATCAGATTGCCATCGCCCCAGAGGACCAGCACAAGATGGTGTTCACGTGTCCATATGGAGTCTTTGCTTATAGAAGAATGTTGTTTGGTTTATGCAATGGTCCAGCCAGTTTTCAAAGGTGTATGATGTCCATCTTCCATGGCTTGATCGAGAATATTATGGAAGTGTACATGGATGACTTTTCCGTGTTTGGCTCTTCTTTTGACCATTGTCTCCACAATCTATCCCAAGTGTTACATAGATGTGAGGAGACGAACTTAGTGCTCAACTGGGAAAAGTGTCATTTTATGGTTAAGGAAGGTGTGGTACTTGGCCACAAGGTTTCTAAGAAGGGCTTGGAAGTAGACCGAGCCAAGATAGTTGTCATCGAGAAGCTGTCTCCTCCAACAATGTCAAATCAGTGAGGAGGTTTCTCGGACATGTCGGCTTTCTGCATTTATTCATCAAGGACTTTCCACGATCATAAAGCCACTGTGTGGATTGTTAGAGAAGGACACAAAGTTCATGTTCACTAGTGAGTGCATGGGGGCGTTTGAGAAGTTAAAGCAAGCTCTGATCTCGACTCCAGTTTTGGTCTCACCTGATTGGAGCCAGCCTTTCGAGCTCATGTGTGATGCGGTGATTGGGCGGTGGGAGCTGTGTTAGCGAGAAAAGAGATAAGCTGTTCAGAGTTATCTATTACATAAGTAAGACGCTTGATTCAGCTCAGATGAACTACACTACCACGGAGAATGAGTTACTTGCAGTGGTCTATGCTTTCGACAAGTTTAGACCTTATTTGGTGGGCACCTACACTATTGTCCATACCGACCATGCCGTCATTCGCTATCTGTTTAACAAGAAAGATTCGAAGCTGAGATTGGTGAGATGGATTCTCCTCCTTCAGGAGTTCGACATGGAGATTAAAGACAGAAAAGACTACGAGAATGTGGTAGTAGACCACTTATCTAGATTGGAGAAGCCAGTTGAAGGAGAAGACAAGCGAATTGGGATCAAGGAGAACTTCCCAGACGAGCACATTATGAGCATAATTGATCATACGCCATGGTACGCAGATTTTGTGAACTATTTGGTGATTGGAGTAATGCCCCCTTCGTGCAGTCATCATTAGAAGAAGAAGTTTCTCCACGACGTGAAGTTCTATTATTGGGATGATCCCCATCTTTATCATCGATGTGCCGATGGCCTGATACGTCACTGTGTCCCCCAAGGGGAATGGGAGGAGATAATCCATGAGTGCCGCAGTTCGTTGAGTGGAGGACATTTTGCAGCGGCCAAGACTCCAACAAAGGTCTATTTGAGTGGTTTCTACTGGCCTTCTATCTTCAAGGATTGCCAAAGTTTTGTGAAGAGCTGTGACATATGTCAAATGATGGGCAATGTCACTAAGAAGGATGAGATGCCCCAGAATAGCATCATGGAAGTGGAATTATTTGATGTTCGGGGAATTGACTTTATGGGTCCGTTTCCCATTTCTTGTGGTTTCACCTATATTCTGCTTGTTGTGGAGTATGTATCATAATGGGTGGAGGCGATTCCCACAACCACCAACGACTCCAAGGTAGTTATTAAATTTTTACATAAAAACATTCTAACTCGTTTTGGTGTACCTAGGGCGTTGATCAGCGATGCAAGGTCGCACTTCAACAACAAGTCCTAGCTAAATATGGAGTGAAGCACAGAGTCACCTCTCCATACCATCCGCAAGCGAATGGGCAAGCTAAACTAGTAAACCGAGAGATCAAGAGAATACTACAGAAATCGGTCGTCACAGGAAAGATTGGGCTAAAGAATTGGATGATTCTCTTTGGGCCTACCGGACTGCCTACAAAGCGCCTATAGGTTTATCTACATATCAACTAGTATTTGGAAAATATTGCCATCTGCTTGTTGAGTTGGAGCATAAAGCCTATTGGGCCATAAGGAGGATTAACATAAACTTTAAGGAGGCCGAATTAAGAAGAGGCGAAAAACTGTTAGAGCTAGACGAGTGGAGGAACAAAACTTTTGAGAACTCCCGTATCTACAAGGAAAGAGCGAGGAAATTCCATGATCTCACCATTCGCCCAAAGGGATTCTCGCTGGGAAATGAAGTGTTGCTCTATAATACCCGACTCCGTCTTTTCCCTGGAAAGCTGAAATCAAGATGGTCGGGGCTATATACTCTCTACCGAGGACATGCCAACGGGAGCTATGAATTGCTAGATTCGAGTGGCAACATCTTCAAAGTTAATGGGCAGTACCTCAAGTCTTACTTCAAGTTGCACTTCAACCGCGAAGTCAAGGTGACCAAACTCAATGAGCCATGGAGAGAGGTAATGTCGAGCTAGCGACGGAAAACTTAGCACTGGTTGGGAGGTAACCCAATTTTTTTATCTGCATTATGTTCTTCGTTTTGCTTGTTTTGTTGTTCTTTGTTTTTGTCTTTTCGTGTCGTGTTGGTCGTTTTTGTGTTCCAAAATATAATAGCTTTTATTAAAACATAAAAGAAAGGGGTCACGACTAGCGACCGCTAGCTTGGCCGCTAGGTCGATACAGAGAGTTTTTGGCAAAAACTAGTGACCGCCCTCGCGATCGCGAGGGCGGCCGCTAGCTCAATACATAACATTTTCATGCAAAACTAGCGACTGAGCTAGTGATCGCTAGCTCGGCCGCGAGGCCCGACCCGACCCGTTATCCAAATGTCGACCCGTGTGTTTTGCTTGAGTTTTAACCCTTCTCCCTCACTTTTCACACATTCACACATGCATTTTCAGCCAAAACACTCTCTCAAGCTCCAAAAACCTAGTTTTCTCCTCTCTTGTGCTTTCCAAGTAAATTCCACTCAAGGTATGCTTCATTTGTTCAATTCTTCTTAGAATTTCGCTTGTAAGCATGAATTAGAAGAGTTTAATCGTTTATTTTCTTTTTTGTTGTGGAATATTGACGAGGTTATGAATTAGAACATATTGCTAGATTTTTATGGTTTTTTGAGCATGCTTCTTACATTGTTAGGTATATTTGTGTTCATTGAAGTATATTGATGGATTGATTCACCTGCATTGTTGTTTTAGGGTCAAAAATATCGAAACCCTAGCCATTCCGCCTTGACTAGAGACTAGGCTAGCGACTGCTAGCCTCGCCGCAAGCTCGTTAGCGGTCGCTAACCCGTCCCTAGCGATCACCCTAGCGACCACCAGGGTGGCCGCGAGCCAACATATTTTTCGGCATATAATGTGTTTTGAGGATATGTGTGTATTCTTCCCCTTGTTATGCCTAATATTAACCTATGTTATTATGGGGGGAGAATTTAGTTAATTCCAAGTTTGGGGGAGTGAGATATTGAATGGGGTTGACGTTTGTTTTGAAAATTTATTTGATATACATGAACTAACATTGCAATATATTTGTAATACCCCGAAAAATTAAAAATTTGATTTATTAATTAATTTAGCTAAATCGAGATTTGAAATTAGAGCAATTATTAAAATTACAATCGTTAATGTTTCGATTTTATTTCGAACGAGAAAATTTAAACAAATACAATTATGAATCGAGTAAGATATTTTATACTGTGATAATTGTCTCGTCACATCAAATCTCACAAATCACTCAACTTTTTAACCCTTACCATCGAGATTTCAAATCAATTGTACATCACCTCAAACACATCAACTTTTCAACTAACTTTATTCAATCCTTACCATCAATGTACTTTTCCTTACACACCTACTTTAACCCTCAAATCATTAGCTTGTACTTAAATTAACAAGCAACCAATTTAAAACCATCACACTACACATCTTATTTCATTTTCATTCGACCATTTCAACCTACAAGAAAGTGATATTCTTCAAACAATCAAGGTAATTTCAAGCTATTTCTATTCTTTGATTAAACACAAATCTGCACAAAACTCATTTCACATTTGTTCTCCAAAGATTTAAACCATCAATAGAAACTCCAAGTCAAACAACTACAAGGTACCAACACTTCTTCAAGGTCTATTACATTTTATTTCGCTAAATGTATTACAAATGGTAGAAAACAACTTCTTCTTTGTAATCCCACATGAATACACATTTGCCTCATTTAGTCATCATCCAACAAGAGAAATTGAACATACATATACAACTCTCCATATCAATATCTAAGTATAGAAACACGAGAGATTTAGAAGACATAGTTGTAATCCCTTAAACAGGGAGGTCGAAAACTTATCTACACCAAGCTAGGATAACCAATAAAACTAGTTTTCGATGCTGCTCAAGATCCGAATGAAGATATTAATTAGATAAAGAATATACAACCCCAACTAGAGACGTCGATTGAAGCCGGCAGCAGTATCGTTCAATTACTGCTCGCCAAGGTAGGGAACGGGATGACGATGGCAAAGGGCTGCTGTGGTGCGTCACTGGATGAGGTTCGAAGCAAGCCAATGGGATACGACGGTGAAATTGATTGCGGCGTTGTGCCATCGATGGTGATAGCACCGAACCTAAAAAAGAAAGGAGAAGGTGAGAGAATAGAGAGAGAATAAGAAAGGAGAGGAAGGCGCGGTAGTCGTGGCGGCGGCTCAGCTCGCCACCGACGACTTGCCGGGCGGAGATGGAGGAAGACGGCAGTGACAGTGAGTTCGCGTGTGTATGTGTGTCCATTCACGAGGGAACATAGAGGGAAAGGAAGGAGAACCTGTGCGGTGGTCGCAATGGCAGCGCAGCTCGCCGATCGATGATGTGCCGATCGAAGATGGTCGGCGGAGGCGTGGGCATGCCCGGCTAGAGACGACGACGGCGGCGGCGATCTCACCGAGAGGGGGAGAGGAGAAAGAGTTGTGTGTGTGTGTGTGTGTGTGTGTGTGTGTCTGTTTGTCCGTGTGTGTGTATGAGGCGAGAGAGAGAGAGAGAGAGGTATCAAAAGGGGGCTAGGGCTTCTAATTTTTCTTTGATGTTGGGCCTCTTTGAAAAATAAAGTTAACGGGCTTCTAAATAAATTTTTGTGGGCCAAAATTTGATAACAATTTAGAATGGGCTTAAGTTAAATTTTGAACTTATTCCTTTTTCTTATGGGTCGAAAGTTGGGCTCGAAATAATAATGTGTATGGGCTCAACTTATCAAATTTTACATGGCTCTGTTAGACCAAATTATTTATATTAGGTTAATTAAATTCATTAGATTGAATAAAGTTTAATTTATAGAATTGAGTAACATAATTAATTAATTATGTTAAGGGATAATTTGAGAATTATTCTTTTTGAGTGATTTATTTATGTGATAAGATTAACCTAAAGCAAATTGCTAAATAGGAGGTGATTGGAATTAAGTCCTAATTAGTGGATATCCAGGATGAATTAGATTAATATGATTGATTAATCAAATATTATTGGACCTTTAACTTGATCCAGTTAATTAACTTTAATTATGGATTTGCCTAATTAATTTTGAGATTTAATTAATTAATGATATTGATTATGTCAAGTAGATGCTTGAGAAATATTATTTAAGTAGCTTTAATTTGTAAAACGTTTGTTAGATGATGATTGAATTACCAGCAATATTTATTGATTGTGCAGAATTAGTATGGGTTTCTCTATTAAAATATGTGGGACGTGTGACGCGAGAAACGCGACGAAGAAATGATAGTGATGAATGAGGTATTGGAACTCGAAATCGTTGATACGCGTTAACAAACGACGAAGATTAGTTATGAACTTAGGATTCATAAATTATACGAAACGACGTGGAGAAACATCGATGGAAGGGAAAATGCAACGACAAAGTGTCATATATCATCATGGCGAGACAAACCAAATAGACGATATATAGATTGTTAACTGAGTCGTATCGATAACGAAAATCCTAAAACCCAGAATCTGTAAGACTTAAAAGATATCGAGTACCTTGAATCTTAACGATGCTTCTCGAAAGAAGCGAATGACGTACTAAATTATATTTCTTACGTTGATAAGGTCCAGCGTGGACGTAGACAAAAACGACAAAGGATCACTAGCAGGTACTTCAAGAAGGATAATTCTTGAGGTGGGCTTTCTTAAACAAAATGATATTGCATATACTTCAAAGCATGTTTTAATGTTATTAAAGCTATATGAAATATTTATGTTTTTGAACTACATGCATGATTATTGACTGCCAAATGTTTACGTTTTGTTGTCGCCATATCTGAGGTTGATATTAAGAATTGGTTGGTATATTCAATGTGGTATGAGAATGAGTTGGTCCACCAACGTTAAAAAAGGGTAATGAGTTGGTCCACCAACGTTAAAAAAGGGTAATGAGTTGGTCCACCAACGTTAAAAATGGGTAACGATCGGATCCGAGTTAGTTGAGGACTAACTTGGATTGTGTACACGTGTGACTATGTGTTAAGGTTAGCTACCTCGATCGATCACGGTGACTATGTGTATGTGGCCACCTCCATAGTGCGCGAATAAATGAACGGATGAATGAATGAATGGATGATCAGATATGGAGCAACATGGATAAAATAGTCAGGCCTGACACTTTTGGAAAATGATAAATGTTTGATAGACATGAGTCTTTTAACTAAAATCCTCATGTGCTATTGTGGGCAGTTCAATAACTTTTATAAAGAAAATGTTTTCGACAATGAGCCACTGAGTACTTTGTACTTAGCCCTGCATATTCGTTTTTGATGTGCAGGTTGAGCTGGTGATGAAACGGAGTGGAGTTGAGTGGGATTTCTTTTGTCGATGGAAATGGAACATCTTTTGGTTCACCTTAAGAATGCATCTTCATATGCATATCTCACACGTTTATTCCGCTGCAAAATCTTTAACTCTTTTGAATTCTAGTTATATGTTGAACTTTTGAATATTCTAGTAGTGATTACATAATCAACTACTATATAGTCAGACTCTTTGAATCGACCTTGATATCTCTTATGCTTTTGCATGTACTCATTTTTCCTTACCAATGATATGGTTAGAAATTAATACTAAGACCCCCTTTCTTTCCCGCTTCTTTAATCCAACCCCAAGTCGCGGTCCGACAAGGCAATTATTCGAGATGAGCCAAGTCGGGTTGTGACAGAGTGGTATCAGAGCAGTTCGTTTGCTCTGAACTAGAAATGTTCTTTCAAGTCAAGTCAAGTCATAGCTCGAATCACTAGACTTTATGAATTAGTCGACGTCGCTCAACACTCCAGTTCATCACGCTCAACTAGTAAGGAAAGTGATTTCTAATGTTTTGAAGTAAATGTTTGATTTTAACGTATTGAAAGTTCTATGTTGGTTTTATAGTTACGAGGAACTCGAGTGGTTAAAAATTTTAGGCATGTTGCTAATGAAAAGTGAAATAGCTTTGAATTTTATATAATTAGTTGATTATGGAACAAATATGTGATTATTTGTGATGAACTTGAATAGATCGAGCACATACATGGAATTGTATGTGAGTATGGACGTATATGGATTTATATGTTAATAAGCATGCATATAATTTTGTTTATATTCATGGAGAGAAAAAAATAAAAAATAAAAATATATATATATATATATATATATATGGTATGTTTTCCCCAAGAAAACATAGACGTGCTCTAAGTTGCGTGATCATTTTACCAAGAACTTAGACTGAGTAGGATCACAAGATATCTTCTATATTCTTGAAACAATGTTTGATGGACCAAGAGAACTTGACAACTTAGAATGCTTTTGAGTTCACTTGATGAATTTGATCTAGAATGTTACGTGGAGAAATGGAGGCTTAGACAAACGAATGTCACTCACGTGGCTAGTGACATGGGCATAGTTCTTCATTTGAAATTCGCGTGTGACAGAATTTCGAATCGACTATCGCTTACATGAAGACGTCAGGATCGATAAGCGGATTAAGATGTAGAATTTTAAGAAATGACTATGATAAGAGTTTATAAGTTCGTGCTTTGAGATATCTAGTTCTTTAAGAAATCCTTACTGCTTAAGTTTTTCTGTTAAGTTTAAGTATGATTCATCTAGAACTATCTTTTACCCTAAAGCCGAGATAACACATACTATGAGCTGAAGTTTGACCTTATAGGCTACGTACCTAGAGTTCGTACATGGGTATCAACTCTTCTATCTTATACCAGACATGGATTTAGGATAGTTTTGGCAGAGTTCACGCGTCTTTGGGTAGATGCTTGTATTCGCAAGGTGAGGATCTAATGACGATCATCGACTTACTTACCGATTGCCATCTAACTGGCATGCTATGAGATAGAGAGAGCTCAGGAAAGTAGACCTACCGTATAGGTAGTGGTTCAGATTTTTAGATAAAGCGGTATATGTGACAGACATATGGAAGTCCGCATTGAGACATTTTGATGGAATATGTGATGGTCTTATATGGTTTTTTGTGGAATCAGTGTCTGATCAATGAGATGTTTATCGTTCTATGTTCTAATGAAGTTATGCGCCAAGAATTGGTTAAAATGTGTTTGGGAATGAACTAACGACAATTGTTTTATGTAAGATAAGAAAAATGCCTCCTAAAAGAGCACCGAGACGCAGAGGAGAAAGAATTCCACGACTTGAACATCAAGAAGAACCACCACTACCACCACCACCACCACCTCGTAGAATCGAGGAACTATTTCCCAAACAGAATCCACCATCTTTCAATGGAACCGAAGGCCCGTAAGCCGAGCTGGATTAGGCGATGGAAAGAATTTTTAACTTTTTGTACTGCATAGATCAGGAACGACTCTCCTGTGTGACGTTTCAAATGACGGGATCGGCAGATTACTGGTGGGAGGCCAGAAAGAAAATCATGACTCTTGAACAAGCGTAGAAATTTACTTGGGAATATTTCAAAACAGGATTGTATGATAAGTACATTCCAAAAAGCTATAGGAAAAGACAAGAGATCGAATTCTTCTGTCTTAAACAAGGACGTATGTCAGTGACAGAATACGATCGGGTATTCTGTGACATGTCAAGATTTGCTCCACATCAGGTGGACACTGATGAGAAAATGACGGATAAATTTCGATCTGGGTTGAAGCACGAGATTAGAGTATCTCTTGCCAGTCACGGAACAATGACTTATGTCGAGGCTCTGAGTAGGGCTCTGGATATTGAGGAAGCATTACCGGAAGAGAAGATGACAGCTTGTCCGCATGCATAGGGCAAGAGGAAATGGGATGGGAACTTTAATCAAGAGAGAGATAATTATAATACTCAGGCTATAAAGAGGCCATGGCAAGGAAATCAAGGACAAAGACAAGGACATGGGTGATCGAGCTAAAAACACACTCAAATTTACTCGTAATCGTACGAGGTAATCGTAGCGTGATAAGTTAACACGAGTCGTCTCTCAAGGAAAACTTAACAGGGCGATTATTCGAATCACACACGGAAAGCGATTAAATCCTAAACATTCAAAAATCAACGAGGGTTGAACATGCAAGAATTGAAATACGAGGAATAAACAGCGATCCTAGGCCAGGGGTTGTCAATCCCGAGCTAAACTAATAAAGCGATAAATCTAGACTAGGGGTTGTCAATCCCTAGTTGAACTACGAAAGCAGGATAAATCGAAAGCGGTAAAAAAAAGCATATGCAATTCTATTATTCATAGGGTTTGTCATTCCCTAATCTAAATCAAATTGCAAATAAACGAAAGCAGTAAATCATTAAACAAATTAAACCAACGGAACATGAAAATCCAATCCACTGTCACTATGAATTGAATTGACAAAAATCATCAAATAATAAACTATGAAATTGATTCCACAAGAACTGATAATCCAAAGCATAAATTGATAACAAGATTATTCAATAAAAACTGGAAACAGAAATTAAAGCTAAGAATTATCTGTTTGTGTTAATCTGTTGAAGAAATCCACAAGAAAATCTGAATAGGAACAGCACCGCGGCTGCGCCTGGAAAAGAACTGAGAGCCCCTTTAATTCGTGACCTAGCGCTTATATATAATAAAATAAAGGTGAGCGCCGGTTCTGACTGAGCGCTCGCTTGGAAAACGTTCTGCCTTCAACTTGAGCGCCGGTTCGGAATGAACGCCGGCTGAGAAGGCAAGGCGAGGCGACGCGAGGCGCGATGAGGCGCTGGGCGACGGGCGAGCGGAGGCTGCGCCGGCGCTGGGCGGCGCGCTGGCGCTGGGCGAAAGCGCGGGCGCCGGGCGGTGCGGGCGAGACGAAGCGCTGGCGGGAAACACGCGCTACCGGAGGCGCTGGCCGCTGCTGCGCGGGCGAGGAATGCATGCGGCGAAGGCGGGCGCCGCACGCGAAGCGCTGGTTGAGATGTCGCACTGGTCGCCGAACGAAAGCGGGTTGGCGCCGCGATCAAGACCGGATGGGGTGAGCCGGAGGGCGCGACGTGAGGCGCGCAGGCGGGCGAGGGCGACGAGCGAATGCCGGCCGCGATAGAACGCGCTGGCTTTGAGCGCCGGCCGAGGCGCCGGCACGCGGGTGCACGGACGTGCGGTGCGGCGCCCGGGCGCACGGCCGCAGCGCGGCATGGGCGCCGCACGCGCAAGGGCGCGCACGACTTTGGTCGTTCGACCCGCTCTCCTTCGCTCTCGAACTCCGATTTACGATCCGCTTTTGCCTATGAACTCCTGTCGAGATGCTTTAAATTTTATCTGATCCTTAGCAGATCCAATTCATCCTATTTTCTGCCGTTTTCCTATAAAACGTCGAGACGAATGAAGTAAGTTCGAATCGATAAATATTAATCGAACTAACGGCATAAATAGGACAAACCAAAGAAAATGACATGTAAAAAAATACCAAGAATCATCACAAAATCATACTAAACAACTCACCCACACTTATCCATTTGCTTGTCCTCAAGCAAAGTCTATACTAATAAGAGTCGAAAAATAACTCATGCAACTTTACTCTTATTCTAATCAATCAAACCTTATTGCACTTCCCCCACACTTGGTGTTTACGAATTCAAAGATAATGTGAAATAAATCAAGAACGACAATTGATTTTCAATAAATAAAAAGGTAATCTCTGCTCAGACCCAACTCTCCGTTAGGGGTGAACTAACTAATGTGGTCACCTTTAGCAACAAGTTTCTTTTATAAAGCACAAAGAATGTTTTAACAGATTTTGGAATAATATTCGAAAGGTGCACTCTCAATGAACTCGAGTCTCCTAACGTGATTTCCCATGTCCATTTCTCAAATTACGAGAAAGAGGGACATAATCCCATTGACACGATGTCGTTTAGCGTTCAAAATAAATTTATAACCTATTGCCCATCATAGGCGTAGCCAGCGATAAGTATAGGGTCGATCCCACGAGGAGTTGGTGTAGCAATCTCTGATGTCACGATGTCACTTAAAAAGGATGAGGGTGGTGTAATTATCTTGATCACTAAAGGAATGGCTAAAGTAACCTGAAACAAACTCAAAGGGAATATCAAATAATAAGACGAGTCTGGCTTGGGCAACAACTTCGTGAAGACGATTAATACTCGGTCCTAGGTGCAAAGGTTTTCTCTACATGACATGCATCAACCGGTTATAAGAGACATACGTGACCCCGTTGTCACACGTCACGCCCACGACGCACCCCTCAAATCTATCCTTTCTCGTAAAGAAGGCGAGGGACACCCTATGCAAACTATCTAACACGTAATGCCCACGCACGAGGACACCTCAAGACATGCACCTCAGCAAAGTTATGATCTAGATGGACCCGGTATTGGCAAAGGCAACTGCTATGACTACTCCAACTCGCCCACACCAACCGTATTATTTGGGACGCGGACACCCGACACCTTAATCTAATTATTACTTGCAACCTCCCTTACCCACTATGTTATTTGCAACCAACACATCGAGTTTGGTTAAGTTATATATTGCCCAGACCCAGTGCTTGGGGAACACACGCATGCGCAGATCGTAATGCCCTACTTAGACCTCTCGAGTTATATTAATCATGCTCCACTTAGTCACGCCCAAACCGTAATAAAGACTTAGCTAGACATAAAATAAATAAACATGCAACAGCTTAATTGAAACCATAATTAAACGGAACCAACTTACTATTAATTGAACGAATAGAAACAGCGAGCCCAAAGTGCCGCCAAAACATACTAATAGCAATAAAAGAGTTTGCCTCAAGGGACTTAATGTACGTGGTGGTGGGGTGTGATTATAATTCGATGCTAAGAAAACAGAACAAGAGTGTGGAAGAGTGGGGAGACGACAAGTCGCGCTTCATCCACATATATAGCCCTAGAGGTCGACTATGGTAATGGCCCATGGGCCGGACAATCTGGTAGGGTTTCCTTGTTGATCGGCGCTTTCCTCGCCTGACGGATCCGAGGTGATCTCCTCCTGATATCATGAGATTCGGTGTCGGTAGCGCATCCTTTCCGGATTTAGCGAGATTCGCCCGCATCTCGCAGATCTTGCCCATTAGCCTACCCTCCCGCCTCTCTTGCCCTTCTTCTTCTTGGTCTCGCCGCCTTCTTCACTCCGCTGCCCATTTGTGCCCCGCCTTGTCCCTCAGGACCAATGTGTCCTCCCGCACACAAAACACAATAAGAAAGACACAAAAGACTCGATCTAGACCTAGACAAGACACGTAAAAAGAGCACAAAACTTGGGCTCACACACACATTACACTTTAAACATGCTTGTCCTCAAGCATGCACGCATGTTGCCCATGACAAAAGAAAGAATGAAAAGACTCAAATGTAAAAGGTTAGCACATTTCCACCAAAGCAGGATATCTCGCCAATATAAGCTTCATCGTAACAAACTAGCAATTCAAGTCGACTTCATTCAAGCAACGACCATCAAACAAGTCAAAATACGAATTTGACCATATTGGGCATTTTCCTTACCAACACTCTGCACTCTTGTGTATAGCTAGTGTATACGCCAGACATCTTTCATTTCGACTATGCCATGAAGCTTCATGTGTCTCTACCATCTCCACCGCTTAGACAAAGTTTTAAACATTCATCCTTAGGTCTTTATTTGGTTGTAATGGGGCTTAAGACATATGTGGGAAATCTTTTGAACGAGGCTAAGGTCACATGGACTCGGGTTCGAGGAATTTATTTTGTCCTCCATGGATTTCCTTTCGCTTTTCTCTCACGGGGCCCGAGCACAACCATCTTAGGACTTCATCAATATATATATTCTTTTATTTCAAGTCCTTCATTTTTCTTTCAATTCTGGGTACCTTCTTTATATTGGGCATTTTGCCCATTTCTTTGAAATTCTGGTAAACCCTTTTTTTTTTTTTTGCCCATTACGAGGCTACTGTTCTTCCCTTTTTGTTTGCCCTTCTCTTCTATTAGCTCATGAGTCTAATTGACCGGGTGAGCTTTTTCCGTGCTAATTTAAGTGAGTGAAAGAAATTATTAAGCTCAAAGAGGGTCGAACGAGGATTAACATTAGGTAGGACGCTTTTGGCTCGAAGGAGCTTTTTGAAAGAAAAATTGCCTAAATCATCTAAATGTTTTAGCTAAGTCAATAAGGCCTCGACATGAAGAGTGCACGCAAGTTCTAGCAAAAGCCTAATGAAGATGTCAATAATCACACAAGAAAGGAAACCGTGTTGATCAAGATACAACAGCTTTAAGCTCAAATCTCACCATGTGTGCTCAAATTCAATTCACATCCTTATTTACATACGGTCATGCTCAAACGTAATTCCTAAAACTACTAGCTTTATTCACAACAAAGCAAAATACAGGACAATCAATCCCACCGATTTAAACATGCCAACCGACACACAAAAACGAAAACCCCTCCCCACTCACCCACTTTGCTCAACCCTCCCCACTCACACACTTTATGCGTTGAGAAAAGTGGGTGAACAGAGGAACACAAACAACCAACAACGAAACGAATCGAGCAAGGTGGCGGTCCCTACTCACACACTTTGCCTGGGCAAAGTGGGTCGAGTAGGGACGACTCTCTTAACTCAAACAAACAAAAACAGACGCAACCCCCTTCACTCACACACTTTGCCTAGGGCAAAGTGGGTGAGGGAAAGGGGTTGACCACCAACAACAACAAAACAAAACAAAAAACAAACAACAAAACAAAACAAAAACACAACAAAACAGAAACAAAACAAAAAGGGAGGACAAAGGTCGAGGGAAGTCGGATACCGAATCCGCCAGGCAAAGTAGGCTATCGGGGCATCATGGGTCGCTCGTTGTTCCTCCATCCCGTCAAGCGGGCTTTAATGTCATCATCCTCCTCTTGCTATCTTTGAATCCTCTTACGGTTGATTGGGCGATCGCGAGGGCTGTTCGTCATCAAGGTGGCTCGTGAAGACCGGTTTTCCGTCCCCGTCGTAGTATATGTCCTTCATCCGCTCCAACATAGCCGTGTCAATATACAGCCTGGCTCCACTTCCGTGTCGGTATTCGCCGCCCAAGACCTTCACTTCGTGGCCAACACGGTCACCAAATGGGCAAGAGAGATCCTCCGCTAGGACGAGTCGATGTCCTTGAAACGGGCAACAGAACGCGGCAAAGTTCACCTGTGGCCATGCCACATGCACCACAAGATGAACAACTCCTCGCTGGAGATGGAGTTGCTACTGTCCACCTTCCCCAAGAAACGTGAGGACAAGAGGCGATGGCACATCCTTAGCGCGTTGCTCTCACCATCATTGCCCTTAGTGTATCCCGACTAACGCTGTGCCTGCACTCAATCGATGACCATTTTCATTCCACTCTCCCCGTGGTGCTCGGGACGAGGTGAAAGCCTCCTTGTATTCGTGGTCTTCGCCTCAAACACTTCGCCATGCCCGTGGTGCGCTTAAAGTCGCTCACAGAGAACCAGAAGTCATTGCCCATCGCCTTAAATTTGATGTAGTCATTTGTCGCCTTCACTTTGCTCGGGTTCTTTATTTCGAGAGTTTGAATAAACTCCTCGCCAATGTGATGTACAAACCGCCCCGCCATTCCAAAACGCCCCCATCCAATCCTTGCGAAAAACTTTTCACTTCATCCTCGACTCCTAGACTCTCCAACACCTCCATGTCTAACGCTTGGGCTTTACAATGCCCCTCATCGGTGGTGGTGTTGAACCCTGGTGGCCTCCGTGGTCGGGACGGCTTTCCCTTTCGTAGGAGGGTGATGCCATCTTCGCAAGGTACCCTGGGTTCTCTTCCTTGAAGGTGGAGGTAGCTCTCATGAGGCTTCCTTCTCGGTGGTGGTGGTGCCCTCTGTCTTTCTCTCTCTGGGGTTTCTTCTCTTTCTTCGCTTTCTCCTTCTCACGGAGGGCTCCAATTGCCGCCTTCGTCCGAGGTGGACTCCTCCGCTCCAGCAGGGTATCTTCCTTCTCCGTCACGGGACAGCCTCTCCTTGTTGGCCTCGCTTTCTTCTTCGGGTTTCGCTGCCTCTCTCGGTGGTTCCTCCGGCCGCTTTTACGGGAGAGGGCGCTTGCTCCTCTATTATTTTCTCCTGTCCCTGAGTTAACCGGAGATGGGCTCTTGGGCATCTCGGGCGTGGTAGGAGTCTCGGAGGGGTTGCCATTGCTGATTTTAGCTCTGTGGTTTTCTTTGGTTCGGAGGGGGAATCGAGAGCTTTTTTGGTGGTTTTGGCTCTGGTTTTACGGGCAGTCATTTTTGAAAATGGAGAGGGTTTCTTCTTTATGGTTCAGGTGAGAGAGAGGGGGAAGTTGCAGAGGTTGAGGCGACGTGGGGGAGGTAATTATGGAGTGGCCAGTTATAAGGGACGTTACGTCCTTTCTCCTGACAACCGCCTGCCACTTGTTTCAGAACTCACCCTCTTGCCCACGGCGAATGTCAAGCGTCTCATCTTGCCCTCTTCGATCATGATCACAACTGTTCCTGTAGATTGACCAACACAACACCACGCGCAAAACGGGGGCAAAAACAAAAACAAAAAAGAAAACAACAACGAAAGCAAATAAAATACCAGGTTGCCTCCTGGCCAGCGCCTTGGTTATTGTCGTGGCTCGACTAGATTTCTCTTTTTTAATCTTTCCCGTCGAGGGCTTGCACTCGATGCAATTCCCCTGGATCTACCTCGTGATGCCCATAGTAAGCCTTCGACGTCCCATCGACCTTGAAGGTTTTTTCGCCTTCAGTTCACGACTCGATACCCATTCGAAATTGAAGTTTGACTCATATGGTCCGCACCACTTGCTTGTTAACTTGCCCGACATCAACTTGAATCGAGACTCGTATAAAAGCACTAATTGCCCTTGCTCGAATGACTTGGCTTTGATAAGACGGTCATGTGCCTTTTTTAATCTTTCTTTATATAGAATGACATTGTCATAGGCCTCTAGCCTTATTTCTTCCAATTCTTGAAGCTGAAGCTTTCTAGCTTGGCCATCACGGTCCCAATCAAAGTTGAGCTTGTTCATTGCCCAAAATGCCTTGTGCTCTAGTTCCACCGGTAAGTGACACATCTTGCGAACACAATTCGGTATGGTGACATGCCCAAAGGGGTCTCAGATGCAGCTCTATATGCCCATAGCGCGTCATCAAGACGAGTGCTCCAGCCCCACCGTAGGTCCCACTACCTTCCTCAATATAGTCTTGATTATTCTGTTGAAAACTCCGCTTGCCCATTAGCTCATGGATGGTAGGTCAGAGTCACACGATGGGTTACACCGTATTTCTCGAACAATTTGGTGATAGTAGTGTTGCGTAAACGGGTTCCTCGATCGCGATAATTGCCTTGGGCACGCCGAACTGTTGAAGATATTAGCTTTAAGAAAAGCCGAAACTACCTTTGAGTCATTAGTGGCACTTGCCTTGGCCTCAACCCATTTCGAGACATAATCCACCGCAAGCAAGATGTACGATTGCCTCGAGCTCGGTAATGATCCCATAAAGTCCATCCCCATACATCAAAGATTTCGACGGGAAGGATAGGTATCATGGGCATCTCATTCCTCTTGTGATATTTCCTTCCCGCTGACACTCTTTGCATTGCTTACACAGCTCATAAGCATCTTTGAATATCGTAGGCCGTAAGAATCCATGCCTAAAACCTTTCTCGCTATCCTCTCAGGCCCAAAGTGACCTCCACATTCTTTGGAGTGCAAAGGATTCGTAATGTCTTTGATCTCGCCGCACACATCGTCGCAAAACTTGATCGCGCACTTTCTCCATAAGTAGGGATCATCCCATATGTAGCACGGCAACCGCTTTGATTTTGTTTCTTCGATACGTAGTGAGCCCAACAGGAGTTCTCCAAAGGTTTTGTAATTCACCAAATCGCATACCATGGCTCGAACTCCATCGTGCCTCGAATGAAGCATGATGTTCTTCGTGGAAGGTCTCGCAATGGGCACCGGTCTTCCCTTCAATATCCTACTCAAGTGGTCGGCCACAGGTTTTGGCTCCACTCTTGTCTTTGATTTCTACATCAAACTCTCGAGAAGCAAGATCCATCCGATCACCGTGGCTTTGACTCCTTCTTGGCCATTAGGTACCTCGTGGCGGATGATCGGTGTAGACGATTATCTTGGCCCGATGAGATATGATCAAAATTTTCAAAGCAAAGACGACCGCCAAGAGTTCTTTCTACAGTCAGTAGTTGCATTGGGAGGCATTGAGAGTTCTCGAGGCATAGTATATAGCATGACTTTCCTTCCCTCTTCGTTATCCCAAGACGGCCCCATGGCATATTCGATTGCATCGCATATAACTTCAAACGGCATGCCCCAATAAGGGGTTGAATGATCGGTCCGAAATTAAGTTATTCTTCGTAGTTTCAAAAGCTATTTTACATTCTTCATCGAATTCCCATGGTACATCATTCGAGTAGTCGTGTCATGGTCGGGCGATCTTTGCGAAGTCCTTCACAAATCTTCTCAGAGAACCCAAGTGCCCAAGGAAACCTCGCACTTGCTTTCAAGTCGGGATAGGCAATTTGGCGATGATCTCTACTTTAGCTCTATCTACTTCTATCCTCTTCCGCACACCACGTGCCCAAGAACAATCCCTTCTTGTACCATGAAATGACATTTCATAATTTAGGATCAAATTCTTTTCGACACATCTCGTAGGACTACTCCAAATTTGTCAAGCACTCATCGAATGATTCCCCATAGACGGTAAAGTCGTCCATAAAGACCTCGATGCATTTCTCTAATAGGTCCGAGAAGATGCTTATCATGCATCAAAAATGTCCCTGGCATTACATGTCGAAAGGCATTCTTCTCAGAGGCAAATGTCCCGAATGGGCATGTGAAAGTAGTTTTATCCTCGATCACCTGGGCAACCCATATCCGCATGTAGCCCGAGTATCCATCTAATAAATAAAAGAATTTGTTTCAGCTAACCTCTCCAAAGATCTCGTCAATGAAAGGTAATGGAAGTGATCTTTCGGTCACCGTGTTGAGCTTTCGATAGTCAATACACATCCTCCAACCTATTTGAGCCTTGTTGAATCGCCTCCTTCTCGCTTTTCACCACCGAATGCCTCGACTTGGGCACGACGTGTACCGGGTCGACCCATTTATCGTCTCGACACGGGATATATGATGCCCAAGTCGAGAAGCTTCAAGATCTCCTTCATGACTACCTCATTCATAGCCGGGTTCAACTTCCTTTGTTGATCGCAGCATCGGCTCGGGCTTCTTCTTCCATCGTAATATTGTGAACGATATGGAAGGGTCGATGCCCTCGATGTCGGCCAATGTCCATCCAATAGCTTCCTCAGTATTGCCCAATAACACTTATCACAGCCTTCCTCCCGACTCGGACCGAGTTTAGCATTGATGATCACGGGCAAGGTGTCATCATTCCTCAGAGATGTACTTCAGTGTGGTGAGGAAGAGTCTTTAGCTCGAGTTTTGCCTCACAAGCGATGGAACGAAGTTTTCTTCTTCCTTCACTTGGGCATGTTCTCGCATATCGACCACTTGAGTCCCTGTTCGCCTCCGCAAATAAAGCAGGCCTCCCGACATTGCCCATAAGTCGCTTCTTCGGGCGCCATCCTCCTTAAGACCACTTTCAATTGTTGCATCCAATGGATCTTGTAAACCTATCTCGGCAAGTGATGTCTCCACCATGGGTTCAATGTGATCAATGAATTCCACGACCTCAATATCAATAGGATGCTCCATGGCCTTGAAGATGTTGAAGGTCACCGCCTCGCCGTCGAATTCACATGATAATTTTCCCTGTCGCAATCAATCCTAGTTCGCCGCCTTCACGAATGGTCGACCCAAGAGCATAATCGAGGATTTGTTACCCATCGCGCCCATATCCGTAACGTAGAAGTCCTCTCGAAATATGAGTTCCTCCACTTTGACCAATACGCTTCGATGATTCCTTTCGATAAACGTTGGACCCGTCTCGCTAATCGATAACCACTGTGTTGGCTTCGTGGTTCCCACCTTTAATTCATCGAACATCGACAAGGGTATGACGCTTATAGATGCCCCAACCAAAGATGGCCCTTTCGATCCTCAGATTGCCTATTACGCAGGGAATAAAAACATCCCTCGATCTCCACACTTTCGGCACTTTCGTTGTAAGATCATGGATACATTCTCTCTCACTTGGAATTTTGCATCATCTTTGTATTTCACCTTTCTCGCACAATTCTTTCATGAACTTTGCCCATTTCGCATCGTGCCTGAGCAAAGTTGATGAGCGGTATATTAATTTCCACCTTCAAACACGCGATACATCTCGCCATTTCTTCCTCTCTTCTCGTTTCTGGCCAATCAGCTCGAAAGGGAGGTAAAACCCAGATTAGGTTTGAGATAGTGATCGCTCATTTTTCTAACACGAAAAGTGTAAGTATAGGGTGTTAAGCATCGTATCCATTGTGGATTGTATCACGAAACATAGAAGCTAGCTCAACGATAATTCAATATTATTCAAGCACGTATAAAGGATGAGAGGTTTTGGGGCTTCGAATTTAATCCAAAGCAAAGGTAACCAAGCGTAAATATAAAATAAAGCAATAAAAACTCAAAGATAACTATGAAGAAAGACTAACCCTAGGATGCACCAATCCTATCCACAACGATGTTTATCCCGCTTATTATTAACCGCTTTAATCCGCATAAGACGAAAGATCACATATATAACCAACAACTTCGCCATTTACAATTATGGGTAGCTGATTACTAATTTTCCCTATCACGCTTACGCCTCTAGAGGAAAATAAGCAACCCAAATGGATCACTAAGAATATGCTTCCTACGAATGTCCTATCTCGCCACGACTCAAGCGCTTATTCGTATCATGCATTCAAGATCGATTGACAATTAATACGCTTACGCCATTAATCGGCAACTAGATATGCATCAAGATTGATCGTAAATCAACACATATAAATAAGCACCATGAATCATGAATCAATGCCTGGAAGGTAAATAACAATAGCAGGAATCACAACATATAGGATCGAACCATGCAAACCCTAGGATTAGAACGGAAATCTAGCCAGACATAATAAACGGAATAAAATACGATTTAACCATAAAAATGGAAATTAAATATATAAAACCCGTGATGAAGCGTTGGATGAACAATGGTTGGTCTTGAATCCAAACCCAAGCGAAAGAACGGAAAACAACGGAAAGCGATCGGACAAAACGTTCCGATCGATAAACTAAGCAAGAACAATGCAAGAATTAACTCTAGAACTAAACTAAACTGAAACTAAAGCTAAAGAATGGAAAAACTGAGGAAAAACTGAAGAAATTGAGCTCGGGACGCTTGGGGTCCGATGGGTCCGATGCGCAAGGGCTTTGCCTTTATTTATAGAAAAGGGTGAAACCCCAATTTGCGCCCGCCGCCACGACTCATGACCACCGCGGTCGCTAGCTCGACCGCTAGGCACCGCCGCGCGCCTCCTCGCCGCTGCTCGCCGCCATGCGCCACAGAGTTCCTCGCGACCGCTAGCGATCACTAGCAATGGTCGCGAAAATCGCATGCTGAGTTCTCGCCTTTAGGCTCGCCATGCACGAGCTCTCGGTCGCTACTCTTCTGGGCGTTCGCTGGTTTGCCTCGCGACCAGCCTAGCGACCGCTAGGCTGGTCGCTAGAAACTGGGCAGATTGCTATTTTGGTTCGTGCTTCGTTCCTTGCTTCGATTTTCAACACATAAACCTACAAAACACCAAAATAACACCCAAGAGCAGTATCTTCTAAAATAGATAAAACATTGAGAAACGATACGTAAACGCACATTAAATGATCTAAACTCATCTTTAAATAACAACTATAAACGTGTAAAATGCGCGTTTATCAAACCCCCCAAACTTAAAGCATTGTTTGTCCTCAAACAAAACCAAAACAGAAAGACACAACGAAAAATCAACGAAGCGTAGCAAAGATGATAACCATTCTAGCCTCAAAACATATCAACGCCAAAAACATTAGTGCACATGACGATGTTAGTCCACTCAACACAAACAACAATTTACGGCAAAACTCATTTAATTCAACCTCACAATGGCATGTGTAAAAATGTAGGATACACTCAACTCATAAAGAAATGTAGGACGGTATACACTCAACGATCAATGCAATGCAACATCTTACCATAGGCTTGCCGCTTTCTAATATCTCCACCACGCCATTGTGTTCAAATTAGGATCAAAGAGGTCTTTTCATAGGTTGTAATGTAGGCACATTGGTTAAGGTAGGATAAAATATGGCTAAGTGACTCAAGAATATTCCAAGCACCCCATTTATACTTTTCGATACATATGGACTTTGTCCATTTTCCTCTTCTTTCCCAACGTACAAATCAACGCTTAATGCCACGTAAGGTACCTATACTTTGATTAAAGACCCTTTATGCTCAACACTCATAGTGAACTTAACATTTTTCTTTTCTTTTCTTTTCTAGAGCTTATAGGTTTATCTTTCACAACAAAGGTACTATTCTTCACCACGTATGTATTTTTCACAAGAAACTTTTCTCATCATAACTACATCAAAATTTCACCCCTTTTGATTCCCATATCCATCCTCACCTCCTATCATCCGTTAATCGAAAGAAAAAATCTAATAAAGGCTCAAAGAAGGCGATAAATGGTATATATCATCGGTTAGTGTTTGGGTGAATATGTGGTAAACAAAGATGGCCTTTATCCTTTCCAAATTAAACACATATCATAGCCTCGATACGTAAACACGGCAAGTTCTAGAAGATAATCACATGCACGATATCACACACCAATGTAAATCAGATCAAGATATGTATACAAAGGAAGCTCAAGTCTCACAGATAAGCAAATGGTGAAAACAACAAGCCTAAGCCATCTCACGTCATTCATGCTGCATTTTCAACATATCATGCGCACTATCATTAAATTTCACTCAAATTTTCTATCGCCATTGGCCACATGGATTAACACACTTCACTTAACTCGTTGATCGACGCACACAACAACGAAAACCCAAACAAAAACACGACAAAAAGCAACACAAACGAAAGACACGACAAAACACGAAAACAAAAATAAAGAAAACGCTGGGTTACCTCCCAACAAGTGCTTAATTTAACGCCTTTAGCTAGACCATTACTAACCTTTTTCAATCCGGCGCTTTTGTGGCAATAGACATCTTTCCCAACTTGTGGACCCTCCTAAACTTAGCATTCACGGATGACCACCATCGACTATGGAAGGTGCCCCCAAACTTAAACGATACACTGAGTTCCATGTCGAGTCCACTTCTTCCTTCTCGCAGCTTCCTCGATCGGTCGAGTACCCTCTAAACGCGAGACGCAGCGGCAAAGCAGCAATATGATCGAGCAAAGAATCTTCCGGCTTTCCACCGCCGTGTTGCTTGATGGCGTCAGATATGGAAATCTTGAGCTCCTCATCGTTAACACGAAACGTGAGATTGCCTTCCCGCACATCAATCAACGCACGACCAGCCATAGAAAAGGTCTACCTAAGATTAGTGGTTGTTGTTCAATTCGGAATATCTAAAATAACAAAGTCGGCAGAAAACAAAACCCAATTTTACCAACACGCCTTCGATGATACCTTTTGATATGTGACCGACCGGTCACCATCATCGCGAAATCTTCGCCGCTTCATCTTTCCTAGGTGTAGCCGTTGAATACGCTCAACGGCATCGATTGATGCTCGCCCAAGTCGCACAAAACATTTGAAAAGTCCGCCGGCGATCTCGCACTCTAACGTGAAACCGCCGATCCTTCGCTTCGTAGGGAGCTTCCTTTACAAGACGGCATCGATTCTTCTGATAGGTAATTTTCAAATTTCCCGCTTCTTCTTGCTTGCAAGCTGCCTTTAAGAATTTCATGTATCCGTGCATGTTTTGCAGCGCTTCAAAGAGAGGCAAATTTATCTCAACTTTTGAAAATCTCTTTGAAACGAGCAAACTCTCGCCATATTTCGACTGACAAGTCGACTGTAAACGGGACCGGAGGAGTGTACGTGAGAGGATTTGCTTCGGGGTGCTCATGGTTGACCTCGCGATCACCGGAAGGTCGCGAGGTATCTCCGGCGCTGACTCCTCTTCGCGGCGGCGAGCTATGGGCGCGAGTCACACGATTTCTGGCACCGCTCCGCCTCGATTGCTCGGGGTGGCTTGCGAGCGCCTGGTCGCTAGCGAACAACCGCACGAGCACACTCGATGGCTCGCGGTCGCATGCTCGGCGCGTCGGCTTCGTGGAAAAATTGACACCGCGATCGGGCTCATGGTCGCGAGCTCGATCGCGACCGCCTCGTAACGCTTTCGCTCTTTTTCCCAGTAGGCTCTGATAAGCTTGTCCACCTCGTCCTGATGGCGAAGCATCGATTCTTCGGGTTCACCTTCAGACACTCGGAATTGGCCCGCCTTTGTAGTGCATTCACTTGTACGGCTATTTGACCAATTTGATTTTCCAACATCTTCATATGCTTCCCATAGCCGCCACAAGGACTCCAAATGATTTATCTTCCGCCCGGTGTTGCTTATAAACGACTCGTTCGTTGCCAATTGTTGGTTGCTTACAACCAACCGCTGATCATGTCTTCGAGACTTGGCTTCTTCGGCTCTTGAATTACACCATTCGAACGGTGAAGCTCACGGAGGTTGTTGGAAATTGATGATTCCTCCGATTGATGTGGTCGACGTTCTCGTCTCAATCGACTCTTCAAAAGAGTGTACTTTTCATGAGATCGCCATATTTTGAATCACTCAACAAAGAATGCTTTGAACAATGGCGCTCTCCGCTGGCTATTGATAGCTGTCAGCATCCATCTCTCTACAATACGGCTTGCCTCGCCTACTTGGTTGCTCAATAAACAGCCCCGCCGATGCATCCACCATGCTCCTCGCCCGCCATTTCACCCACCGTAGAACTGTGTGATTTGTTGCCCTCGAGAACCCATGTTGTGGACATCGCCTCAATAGACCTCTCAATCTCTCCCATGCCTCGAATAATGATTCGTCGTGGTTTTGGCAAAATGAGAGATTTCGCGATGATCTTCGCGCCACGGCGAAAGTATTTCGAAAGAAACTTCGCAAAGTTTCCCCAAGTGTCGATGCCATTTCGTCCAAACTTGAACCAATCTTTCACCGGTCACAGAACGAGAAACCGAACATGCACATCCGGATCGTGTCTTGTGGCACCCCATTCTGCTTGATGGTGTCACAAATATCGAGAAAGTCTCGAGATGCGATTCGGTCTTCCGTGACTCCCCCCAAACCGCTTCTCCTCGACCATACCGATCGTACGGTTTTAGCTCAAAATTGTTTGATCTACGCATGGGCCCCAACCGCCTCCTTGAACTGCTCGTGGATGTCGGTACATGTGATTCGAGGTCTTTCCTCCGGAGCAGGACAATGATTCCCATATTCGCCATCCGACGCCGCATCTCTCGCAAAGTCACCTAGCATGCGGCAACTTGCTCGGGAGGAATGCCCTGCTTTCATGGATTGGCCGCCATGGCAGCCCGCCTTTTCTCTCGCCCTTTTCTCCTTTGAGAGCTTTCGATCTCGGATCTAATAATACTGTGAGGTCCCCGAGATCTTGTACGATAAACCACCCGAGAAAGAGAGAATTTAGCACCGACAAAAATAAATAATAATATATATAACTTGAATTAATAAATCCAAATCGTCAAATTATTCCTATGCAATCTTAATAACCCCGAACGGCGCCAAAATTTGATCGCCATTTTCTAACACGTAAAAGTGTAAGTATAGGTAAGTCGAGTTATCGTATCCACGTGGATTGTATCACGAAAACATAGAAGCTAGCTCAACGATAATTCAATATTATTCAAGCACAGATAAAAGATGAGAGGTTTTGGGGCTTCGGAATTTAATCCAAAGCAAAGGTAACCAAGCAGAAATATAAAATAAAGCAATAAAAACTCAAAAGATAACTATGAAGAAAGACTAACCCTAGGGATGCACCAATCCTATCCACAACGATGTTTATCCCGCTTATTATTAACCGCTTTAATCCGCATAAGACGGAAGATCACATATATAACCAACAACTTCATTCATTATAATTATGGGTAGCTGATTACTAATTTTCCCTATCACGCTTACGCCTCTAGAGGAAAATAAGCAACTCCAAATGGATCACTAAGAATATGCTTCCTACGAATGTCATATCTCGCCATTCGACTCAAGGTTTATTCGATCATGCATTCAAGATCGATTGACAATTAATACAGCTACGTTATTAACCGCAACTAGATATGCATCATGATTGATCGTAAATCAACTCATATAAATAAGCACCATGAATCATGAATCAATGCCTGAAGGTAAATAACAATAGCAGAATCACAACATATAGGATCGAACCATGCAAACCCTGTGATTAGAATGTAAATCTAGCTGATATAATAAACGGATAAAATACGATTTAACCATAAAACGGAAATTAAATATATAAAACCCGTGATGAAGCGTTGGATGAACAATGGTTGGTCTTGAATCCAATCCCAAGCGAAAGAACGGAAAACAACGGAAAGCGATCGGACAAAACATTCCGATCGATAAACTAAGCAAGAACAATGCAAGAATTAACTCTAGAACTAAACTAAACTGAAACTAAAGCTAAAGAATGGAAAAGCTGAGGAAAAACTGAAGAAATTGAGCTCTGGGACGTCTGGGGTCTGATGGGGTCTGATGGGGGCGCAAGGGGCTTTGCCCTATTTATAGAAAATGGTGGAAACCCTAATTTGCGCCTCTGCCGCCACGACTCGCGACCACTCCTCGCGGTCGCTAGCTCGACCGCTAGCACCGCCGCGCGCCGCCTCCTCGCTCGCTCACCGCTTGCGCCACAGAGTTCCTCGCGACCGCTAGCGATCGCTAGCAATGGTCGCGAAATCGCAAGCGAGTTCTCGCTTAGGGCTCACTCGCGCACACGAGCTCTCGGTCGCTACTCTTCCGGGCGTCACTGGTTTGCTCATGACAGCCCTAGCGACCGCTAGTTGGTCGCTAAAACCGGGCAGATTGTTATTTTGGTTCGTGCTTCGCCCTTGCTTCGATTTTCAACACATAAACCTACAAAACATCAAAATAACACCCAAGAGCAAGATCTTCTAAAATAGATAAAACATTGAGAAACGATACGAAACGCACATTAAATGATCTAAACTCATCTTTAAATAACAACTATAAACGTGTAAAGTGCGCGCTTATCAATAGGTTGGCTCAATGATTGCCTCTTCTTTTCTCGCCTTTTCCTTGGGCGCTCCTCTTGATCATTGTCATCTCGACCATTGTGTTCTCGGAGATCTTCCTCTTCGTGCATGTCTCGCCGTCCTTAGCATGAAAACTTTCTCGGTAGTTTCTTCCCACTTCGTGGCTACAACATTCATTGGCTAACTGCTTACCTCTACTGAGGAGGTAAATTTCTCGCTTCTTCTCAAGATGCTACTACCACCCGCCAATTGGGAAAACTTGGTTCCCAAGGCTCTGAGGGCTCCCCTTATCTCGACCTTGAATTTCTCGCTCTCTTGTTGAGCCTTCACATTTTCTCGCCCATAGTGTGCACAAGTTCAGCCAACGATGGCCCACCGCTTTGGTCACGCTGATTATTCCCTGCATCGCCGTTGTTGTCCCCCCCTCCGCATCATTATTGTCCCGCCTCGCTTGGTTGTTAGACCACCTAAAGTTTTCATGGTTCCTCCATCCCGGGTTGTAGGTCCGAGAGTTCGATCATATCTCCTCCGTCAGTATTGCCCATTACCATTCTCGACCCACCGCATCGACTTCTTCTTCTTCAAACAAGCAAGGGCATCGATCCGTGACGTGTCACGGCAACAGATATTCGCAAACTTTAGCTTTCTTTTGCCCCGGCCCCGTCCCGGTCCCGTCCCGTGTTGGTTATGAACTTGTCGAACAGTTACGTAGTTTATCCACCTTGGTCTCCACGATTGAAGAAGTAGCGGCGGCTTGCCCTAACTTCTCCTCCTTCGCCTCGCTTTCTTCGCCATCTCGCCCAATGCCTAAAGGTCTCATTGGAACTTTATTCAAGATTGATCATCCACAAGCTGCATTCACCCAAATTTTCTCTTGCCTCAACCCCACCATGGAATATTGATCGATCATGATCCGAATTTGATGTTGAGGGCATTTCGCCGCAACTGCTTAAACCTTCCCAAGAATCATAAAAGGTCTCTCCCGTGCCCATTTTGATGTCGCTTATCCTTTCCTCATGTTCGAATACGGGCGGCGGAAAGTACTTCGAGGAACTTCGTGAAGTTGTGCCCACGTGGTCACACTTCCAACAGCAAGGTGTGAGCCATTCTCTTGCCCCATCATGCGAGAGAAGGAATGACACTAATCTCACATACTCTCCAAGGTTTTCATTTGCGGATAGTCCCACACGCCATCTCAAAATCTTTAAATGTCTTTGTGGATCCTCCCGCATGTCATCAATCGGGGAGGATTTGGATGAAGGAATGCTTCATCTCCCGCCATTGATCGCGGGCAAAGTGATGCCCGCTGGCCTCGTGTTACGTTGTTAGGAACACCATTTCCCTCAATGTCCGCTTTATTGGCGGTTGTTCACCCATCGATTGCCTCTGGGTTCTCTTCTCGATTAGCCGCCTCGCAGCCTTGTCGTGCCTCCGCATCGCCGCTCTCCTCCGCCTTGCGTGCTTTTCAATCTCGTGATCGCATAAAGTCCTCCGCTCTCCCCGCAAGGTTAGGTCATAGCATACAATAAAGAAAGCAATATAAATTCAAGAAATAGAGATACTATCGAATGCGAACTCCCTGAAACGGCGCCAATTCGACACGTTGTCGCTTTAGCTGCTCAAAATAAATTTATAACCTATTGCCCATCACGGGCATAGCCGCCGATAAGTATAGGGTCGATCCCACGAGGAGTTGGTGTAGCAATCTCGATGTCACGATGTCACTTTAAAAGGATGAGGTGGTGTAATTATCTTGATCACTAAAGGAATGGCTAAAGTAACACAAAACAAACTCAAAGGGAATATCAAATAATAAGACGAGTCTGGCTTGGGCAACAACTTCGTGAAGACGATTAATACTCGATCCTAGGTGCAAAGGTTTTCTCTACATGACATGCATCAACCGGTTATAAGAGACATACGTCGTGACCCCGTTGTCACACGTCACGCCCACGACGCACCCCTCCAAATCTATCCTTTCTGTGTAAAGAAGGCAAGGGACACCCTATGCAAACTATCTAACCCGTAATGCCCACGCACGAGGACACCTCAAGACATGCGCACTCTACAGCAAATTATGATCTAGATGGACCCGGTATTGGCAAAGGCAAATGCTATGACTACTCCAACTCGCCCACACCAACAGATTATTTGGGACGCGGGACACCCGACACCTTAATCTAATTATTACTTGCAACCTCCTTACCCACTATGTTATTTGCAACTAACACACCGAGTTTGGTTAAGTTATATATTGCCCAGGACCTAGTGCTTCGGGAACACACGCATGCAGATCGTAATGCCCTACTTAGACCTCTCGAGTTATATTAATCATGCTCCACTTAGTCACGCCCAAACCAGAATAAAGACTTAGCTAGACATAAAATAAATAAACATGCAACAGTTAATTGAAACCATAATTAAACGGAACCAACTTACTATTAATTGAACGAAATAGAAACCATGAGCCCAAAGTGCGCTTCAAAAACATACTAATAGCAAATAAAGAGTTTGCCCAAGGGACTTAATGTACGTGGTGGTGGGGTGTGATTATAATTCGATGCTAAGAAAACAGAACTAGAGTGTGGAAGAATGGGAGACGACAAGTCGCGCCTTCATCCACATATATAGCCTGAGAGGTCGACGATGGTAATGGCCCATGGGCCGGACAACTGTAGGGTTTCCTTGTTGATCGGCGCCTTTCCTTGCCCAGATGGATCCGAGGTGATCTCCTCCGGATATCATGAGATTCGTGTCGTGGCGCATCCTTTCCGGATTTAGCGAGATTCGCCTGCATCTCGCGTATCTTGCCCATTAGCCTACCCTTCGCCTTCTCGCCTCCTTCTTCTTCTTGGTCTCGCCGCCTTCTTCACTCCGCTTGCCCATTTGTGCCCCGCCTTGTCCCTCGCACCCAATGTGTCCTCCGCATACAAAACACAACAAGAAAGACACAAAAGACTCGATCTAGACTCTAGACAAGACCACGTAAAAGAGCACAAAACTTGGGCTCGTCACCCATCCTCCATTTCAACAATCTTAACAAGATAATCGAGCTTATTCTCCTCATTTTCTTCTACTTTTCACATTTTTTTTTTAATATAAATGAAACAAGTATATAGCAACCACAATGTTAACACTACCCTAACATTAGCCGGACAAATCACATCAATTTCCCTATTCAATTTCTATCAATCACAGCCTCGCAATTCACATTATACTCAAATCATATATCACCAAAAGTTTCGAAATTCAAAAACAATGACCAATACCACGTAGTTCAACAGACAAATCAAGATCCTAACTTACTCGCATAGATAAAGCTTACATCCAAACAATCAAAATAAGCACAAGGCACGCCATTACATACAAAACAATATATCACGATACAAAACGAGCAAACATCCTCCACATTAAATCGAGCACGCCCCTGCTCAAAACATTAAAAGCTCAAAATAACCATAGAGGATGATACTTCCCGATAATCGATTTAATGTGCGATGTAGAGTTGGAGATCCCACCATCTCAATCACCGATCAAAATATGCAAATCCTTCCTTCCCAAATTCAAACAAGACTAACACAAAGATAACAAACAGATCAAAGAACAACAAAACAAGCAAAAGAGAAAGAAAGAAAACAAAATAAAAACCGTGTGTAACTCCCATCGGTATTTCGGTTAACGTCGTGAGCACGACGTAAACTGCACAACAACGGACTATCCATAGTCCTTCACCGCATGAATACCATCTCGGCCAAAGCATCAGTATGAACCTTATAAGAACAGAGGCTAGTAAAGAAAGCAAGTAATACATCAATTAAGCTCAAATCAAACATCCTATTTTCCAAAGTAAAATAAATAACTTCAACTCCTACAAAGACAATACTTTGGTAAATTAAGATGTTGACAAATTATAGAAACTACCTCAACCTTCGACCTTTCTTCATCCTCCTCCAAGTGTTTGGGTAGCTCTTTCACCTCCGTGAGTGGTTTTGCATGTCATCAACTTCGAGTGCCCACTCTTCCTCGTCGACCATCCCGTAACAACTTCCTCGGCTCGATCTAGACCTCATTCTTCCTCTATTTCCACCTCATCCGCCGCAGCTGCTCTTCAGTGTCTCTCCCAACCCATCTTCAACAATCGGGTCACTTTCAAGAGTAGTGACCGCCGAGCTTGATCGGGTTGGTGGGGAAAGTCGGCTCATCCGATGTCTCTTCCACCCAATTCTCAATATTTGGGTCACTTCCTAGAATAGTGACCGCCGACTTGATTGATTGATCCGAAGTTCCTCCCTTGTCGCAACAGCTCATCAAGGTGCTCGACATATCCTATTTGCGTCTCCAAATGCAAAGTCGAGGCGCTTAAGACATCCAAACTGACTAAAGCATCCGCTTTTGAATGGGCGCCTTCTTTTTGAGTTAACTCATCCTCCCAAGCCGGCCTCGGAGGTGGATACTACGCGTGGGTACTGCTATGGTGGAAGCGAGGCAACTGCTGTTGTGGATATGAGGTGGAGGTGGTTGTTGTGGTACTCATATTGAGGTGGAGGATGGGTTGCTTCCGAGAGGCATTGTAGGATTGATCCTCATATTGCCGCGGAGGCGGTTGTTCCCAGAAGGATTGGAGGCTCGATCCTCATAGTACGGTGGAGGTGGTTGATCCCAATATGGATTATAGGCTTGTTGCTCGTAGGGATCGAGGCTCGATGCTCAAGCCCAACGGTATTCCTCGAAAATCAAATTGGACTCTTCTTCGGGAGAAAAATTTGCCAACACGTCGAACTTTCCTCCCCAACCGGGTTGATCATATTCGCATCGCTGATAACCCCGCACAATGCACACCCACACGCACTGTGGGAGAAAATAACCAAATGTAAAGAAAAGAAACACAAAAACAAACAACACAAACAATACACCTAAAGTTTTCAAGAACGGCGCCAAAATTGATCGAGCTAAAACACACTCAAATTCACTCGCAATCGCACGAGGTAATCGTGGCGTGATAAGTTAACACGAGTCGCCTCAAGGAAAACTTAACAGGCGATTATTCGTGTCGATACGGAAAACGATTAAATCCTAAACATTCTAACATCAACGAGGGTCAACATGCAAGAATTGAAATACGAGGAATAAACAATGATCCTAGGCCGGGGTTGTCAATCCCGAGCTAAACTAATAAAGCGATAAATCTAGACTAGGGTTGTCAATCCCTAGTCAACTACGAAACCAGATAAATCGAAATGCGGTAAACAAAAGCATATGCAATTCTATTATTCATAGGGTTTGTCATTCCCTAATCTAAATCAAATTGCAAATAAACGAAAGCAGTAAATCATTAAGCAAATTAAACCAACAGAACATGAAAATCCAATCCACTGTCACTATGAATTGAATTGACAAAAATCATCAAATAATAAACTATGAAATTGATTCCACAAGAACTGATAATCCAAAGCATAAATTGATAACAAGATTATTCAATAAAAACTGGAAACATAAATTAAAGCTAAGAATTATCTGTTTGTGTTAATCAGTTGAAGAAATCCACAAGAAAATCAATAGAATAAGACCACTGCCGCTACCGGAAAAGAACCGAGAGCCCTTTAATTCGTGACCTAGCGCTTATATATAATAAAATAAAGGTGAGCGCTGGTTCGACCGAAGCCGCTGAAAACGTTTCGCTTTCAACTTGAGCGCCGGTTCGGAATGAACGCCGGCTGAGAAGGCAAGGCGAGGCGCTGGGCGACGGGCGAGCGGAGGCCAAGCGCTGGCATCGGAGCGAAACGCTGGGCGCTGCGGAAGAGCGGCGGGCGCGGAGGGCGCGGGCGAGGAACGAAGCGCTGGCGCTGCGGGAAAAGCGCGCGCTGGGAGGCGATGGGCTGCGCGCGCGGGCGAGAATGTATGCGCGAAGCGTTGGCGGGCGCCGCACGGCGAAGCGCTGGTTGAGATGTTGCGCTGGTCTCCGAACAAGCGCTGGTTAAGGCCGCGACTCGGCCGGGATGGGCGAGCTGGAGTGGCACGGACGCGAGGCGTCTTGGGCGAGGGCGACGAGCGAACGCCGGTCGTGATAAACGCGCGCCGAATTATGAACGCGCTGGCTTTGAGCGCCGGGCCGGGAGCGCCGGCGCGGGGCGCGGGCATGGCGGTGCGCGGGGCGCTGGCGTGGCGCTTCGACGCGGCGGCGCGGCGGCACGACTTTGGTCGCTCGACCCGCTCTCCTTCGTCTCAACTCCGATTTACAATCCGCTTTTGCCTACGAACTCTTGTCGAGATGTCGCTCAATTATATCGATCCTCGGTAGCTCCAATTCATCCTATTTTCTGCCGTTTTCCTACAAAACGTCGAGACGAACGAAGTAAGTTCGAATCGATAAATATTAATCGAACTAACGGCATAAATAGGACAAACTAAAGAAAATGACATGTAAAACAATACCAAGAATCATCAAAAAATCATACTAAACAATGGGCATCAAGTGGCCCCAGGACAAGGTGGAAATTCTCGACTACAACTACAAATCACTCCTTGCCCACGATGCCATAAGCAACATAGTGGTGCTTGCCTAGCTGGATATGGCATTTGTTTTAAGTGTGGCCAGCAGGGACATTTTGCAAGGGATTACCCCAGGAAAGTGGCATGGGAAAGCGGGTAGGCCGGATCAACCACGACAGGCTCACCACTAAGGGCAATGCAAAAACCACCGTATCCACAACTACAGTAACCGAGGGCTTTTGCTCTCAACCAGAAGCAACCTACTAGGGATCAGGATAACTGGACAGGTATGAGCACACTTCTCAATATGCCTGTGATAATATTATAGATAAGGGAACTTCACGCTACCTTGTTAGAAATGCATACGTGGATTCTTAGAATTTCACTCAGAAGGAGCTTGCGAGGCAATATGGATTTTCTTCACCCGTAGAAAGAATTACGATAGTAATGTGTGTTTGCTAAACCTAAATTTGGACATGGGATTCACAATTCTTAGGAATCGATAGATTCTGCATATAGGGTTAGTTGATAACCTAGACTCATATGATTTTGGAAAATCATGATCATATTGGTCTTAGATCGAAGCGCTTAGGACCAAGGACTAGTCGATACCGAAAGTTAAGGTCCTATGAAGATATCATGGGCTCAAGAAGCAACATCAAAACTCGAGGGCACAATGAAGAAAATGATAATAATAAATGTTATGAAGTGTACAAATTTCGAGACGAAATTTTCTTAAGTGATAGAATGAATACAATCGAAAAATCAAAACTTTGATTTATTAATTTATTTAATAAATCGAGATTTGAAATTAGAGATTATTAAAATTACAATCGCCAATGTTTCGATTTTATTTCGAACGGTAAAATTTAAACAAATACAATTATGAATCAAGTAAGATATTTTATATCGCGATAATTGTCTCGTCACATCAAATCTCCCAAATCACTCAACTTTTTAACCCTTACCATCGAGATTTCAAATCAATCGTACATCACCTCAAACACCATCAACTTTTCAATTAATTTTATTCAACCATTACCATCAATATACTTTTCCTTACACACCTACTTCTCTCTCAAATCATTAGCTTGTACTTGTAGATGGATAAGAACCAATTTAAAACCATCACACTACACCTCTTATTTCCTTTTCATTCGACCATTTCAACCTACAAGAAAGTGATATTCTTCAAACAATCAAGGTAATTTCAAGCTATTTCTATTCTTTGATTAAACACAAATCTGCACAAAAACTCATTTCACATTTGTTCTCCAACATTTAAACCATCAATAGAAACTCCAAGTCAAACAACTACAAGGTACCGAACACTTCTTCAAGTTCTATTACATTTTATTTCGCTAAATGCATTACAAATGGTAGAGAAAACAACTTACTGCTGTAATCCCACATGAATACACATTTGCCTCATTTAGTCATCACCCAACTGTAGAAATTCGAACATACATATACAACTCTCCATATCAATATCTAAGTACAGAAACACGAGAGATTTAGAAGACATAGTTGTAATCCCTTAAACAGGTAGGTAGAAAACTTATCTACACCAAGCTAGGATAACCAATAAAACTAGTTTACGATGCTGCTCAAGATCTGAACGAAGATATTAATTAGATAAAGAATATAGAACCCCAACTAGGGACGTCGATTGACGCCGACAGTAGTATCGTTCAATTACTGCTCGCCAAGGTTGGGAACGGGATGACGACGGCAAAGGGCTTCTGTGGTGCATCACTGGATGAGGTTCGAAGCAAGCCAATGGGACAAGATGGTGAAATCGGTGGCGGCGTTGTGCCATCGACGGTGACAGCGCCGAACCTGAAAAAGAAAGGAGAAGGTGAGAGAATAGAGAGAGAATAAGAAAGGAGAGGAAGGTGCGGTTGTCGTGGCAGTGGCTCGGCTCGCCACCGATGACTTGCCAGCCGGAGATGGAGGAAGACGACAGTGGTAGTGAGTTCGCGTGTGTATGTATGTCCATTCGTGAGGGAACAGAGAGGGAAAGGAATGAGAGCCTGTGCGGTGGTCACAATGGCGACGCAGCTCGCCGATCGGTGACGTGCCGGTCGGAGATGGTCGGCGGAGGCGTGGGCGTGCCCGGCTGGAGACAACGACGGCGGCGGTAATCTCACCGAGAGGGGGAGAGGAGAAAGAGTGTGTGTGTGTGTGTGTGTGTGTGTGTGTATGAGGCGAGAGAGAGAGAGAGAGGTATCAAAAGGGGGCTAGGGCTTCTAATTTTTCTTTGATGTTGGGCCTCTTTGAAAAATAAAGTTAACGGGCTTCTAAATAAATTTTTGTGGGCCAAAATTAGTTAACAATTTAGAATGGGCTTAAGTTAAATTTTGAACTTATTGCTTTTTCTTATGGGCCGAAAGTTGGGCTCGAAATAATAATGTGTATGGGCTCAACTTATCAAATTTTACATGGCTCTGTTAGACCAAATTATTTATATTGGGTTAATTAAATTCATTAGATTGAATAAAGTTTAATTTTTAGAAATTGAGTAACATAATTAATTAATTATGTTAAGGGACAATTTGAGAATTATTCTTTTTGAGTGATATATTTATGTGATAAGATTAACCTAAATCAAATTGCTAAATAGGAGGTGATTGGAATTAAATCCTAATTAGTGGATATCTAGGATGAATTAGATTAATATGATTGATTAATCAAATATTATTGGACTTTTAACTTGATCCAATTAATTAACTTTAATTATGGATTTGCTTAATTAATTTTGAGATTTAATTAATTAATGATATTGATTATGTCAAGTAGATGCTTGAGAAATATTATTTAAGTAGCTTTAATTTGTGAAACGCTTGTTAGATGATGATTGAATTACGAGCAATATTTATCGATTGTATGTAATTAGTACGGGTTTCTATTAGAATACGCATGGGGCGTGTGGTGAGAAACGCATGTAAGAAATGATAGTGATGAACGAGGTATCGAACTCGAATCGCTGACACGCGTAACAAACGATTTAAGATTAGTTATGCACTTAGGATTCATAAATTATATGAAACGACGGAGAAACATCATGGAATGGAAGAATGCAACGACAAAGTGTCATCTATCATCATGGCGAGACAAACCAAATAGACGATATATATATTGTTAATCGAGTCGATCGATAACAAAATTCTAAAACCCGTAATCAGAAGACTTAAAAGATATCGAGCACGTTGAATCTTAACGATGCTTCTCGAAAAAGTCGATCGACGTACTAAATTATATTTCTTCGCTGATAAGGTCCAAGATGGACGTGAGCGAAAACGACAAAGCGATCACTAGCAGTACTTCAAGAAGGACAATTCTTGAGGTGGGCTTTCTTAAACAAAATGATATCGCATATACTTCAAAGCATGTTTTAATGTTATTAAAGTTATATGAAATATTTATGTTTTCGAACTACATGCATGATTATCGATCGCCAAATGTTTACGCTTTGTTGTCGCCATATCCGAGGTTGATATTGAGAATAGCGGTATATCCAACGTGGTATGAGAATGAGTTGTCCACCAACGTTAAAAAGTGGTAATGAGTTGGTCCACCAACGTTAAAAAGGTAATGAGTTGGTCCACCAACGTTAAAAAGGGTATCGATCGGATCCGACTTAGTCGAGGACTAACTCGGATTGTGTAAACGCAGACCGTGTGTTAAGGTTAGCTACCTCGACGGTCACAACGACTATGTGTAGGTGGCCACCCATAGTGCGCGAACGAACGAACGGATGAACGAATGAACGAATGATCGAGATATGGAGCAACATGGATAAAATAGTCGCCCGACACTTTTGAAAATGATAAATGTTTGATAGACATTAGTCTTTTAACTAAAATCCTCATGTGCTATCGCGGGCGCTCAATAATTTTATAAAGAAAATATTTTCGAATGAGCCCACTGAGTACTTTGTACTTAGCCCAACATATTCGTTTTTTGATGTGCAGGTTGAGCTGGTGATGAAACGGAGTGGAGTTGAGCGGGATTTCTTTTGTCGATGGAAATGGAACATCTTTTGGTTCACCTTGAGAATGCATCTTCATATGCATATCTCACACGCTTATTCCACCGCAAAATCTTTAACTCTTTTCAATTCTAGTTATATGTCAACTTTTGAATATTCTAGTAGTGATTACATAATCAACTACTATATAGTCGACTCTTTGAATCGACCTTGATATCTCTTATGCTTCTGCATTTACTCATTTTTCCTTACCAATGATATGGTTAGAAATCAATACTAAGACCCCCTTTCTTTCCCGCTTCTTTAATCCAACCCCAAGTCACGGTCCGACAAGGCAATTATTCAAGATGAGCCGAGTCGGGCTGTGACAATCTTTTAGGTACAATATGCCTCCACGATATCCGTAGAGTGCGAAAGGGGCGAGCCCGCTTCTTCCTCACAGGAGAAAACGAGAGATGAGTTTCACCCTGCAATTTTAGAGATCGTTCACGAGTCCCTCCGCAGCGGATGGATGAAGGAGGTTGGTGCGGTGAAGCAATCGACATTACGATTTATGTGCATCGAAACCTATCAGCGATGGGGATAGCCAACGATGTCACATGGCTAGCCGAGCGATCCGGTCTTTATTCTGTCATCACGACGAATTATCTGACATACCGATCCCGACTGGAGTTCCCGCCGATCGTGTATGTCCACAAGATGCACGGGTCGCCAGACTATATTACTTTCGGCTGGGCAACGAGCCCCGCGCTCACGGTGAGACGAAATGAATGAATAATCAATGGCGCCCGACGGCGATTACATTGGGGATATAGAGAACTCAGCCATAGAGATGTGGCCGTTGTTTATTGATCCAGCAGTGGAGCAGATTCCGTACTATGATACCACGAGGGCAAAAGCAAGCTCGATCCAGAATCCCGTCGTTCGCTACTTCCACCGCCTTCTCACGTTCACGATATATGCCCGCATCAATGCCGGCACGTGCCTCTCCCAAGATATGATCATCATGATTGGTGCTGAAGCCGATCGAAAAATGCATGCCGGCATGTTCCTCGCCCAACATTTCCACATGTAGTCCGAAGTTTCAAGAAACGCGAGGATCTGCAATGGGGGTTTCGTCACCCCTATTGCTGACTTCTTTGGAGTGGAGATTTACGAGGATCTTGTCTCTCAGGATATTTTCCTGGATAAGCAATACCTTTATGTCCGTGACGCCTCAAGAGAGACCTGTGCTACATTCGCTTCTATATGACAAGAACGGCCACCCATCTTTCGGCTACCCAACACTGATCTTACCAGATTAGCCGATGATGGAAGGCCCAGCGATAACTGGAACATGAGGTAGAGCCAGCGGAAGAGGAAGCGGAACAGAGGTCGGCAGATGGGGCAGTGGCGAGTTGCACCCACTACCCATCCAAGGCGACCGGGATCTATGAGCGTTTGATCGCATAGATGGTCATCTCAACCACATATCGGAGCCTAACCTCCATGATGGCCCAAGAGCAAGCCTTCCTCACCCAACAACAGGCGCATCAAGAGCACCAGCATCAGATGATGCAAATAATGCAGCAATGGGACCAAGTGGCGAGGATTCTATCCGCCACGAGTAATGCGATATACGAGGTAAGGTCTCTCCCAACCACTTTTTTCTCGCAACCTTATTGCTCTACATATCACAATAAGTTTGGGGGGAGTTGAAGAGTGTGGTTGGTTGTTTAGTCTTTTTTATGTTTTTGTTTCGTCTTGTAAGTTTTTATGTTTTGGAGCTTTTGGTGTCTTTTGTTTTCGTTGTTATGTCTGTTGATCAACGAGCTTAAGTGAAAAGTGTTAACCTATGTGGCTAATGATGATAGAAATTTTCTGAAAAATATGTTGATGGTGCACATGATGTGTTAGAAAACAAAGCATATATGACTTGAGATCGCTTATCTTGTTGTTTTTCACCATTTGCCTAAACCGTGAGACTTGAGCATCACTGTATAAACATCATATTATAGTTTCTTTCAAATGTGTGATATTATGTGTATAATTATCTTCTAGAACTTGCCGTGTTTTCTCGTCGTATCGAGGTCGCAGATGTGTTTTGAATATAGAAAGGATAAAAGGCAATCTTTGTGAACCACGAATTTATCCATACACTAACCCAATGATATATACCATTTGTCACCTTCTTTGAGCCTTTATTAGACCTTATTATTTTGTTAACCGGATGATGAAGGTGAGTATAGATACGAGAATCAAGGGGGTAAAATAAATTGATGTATTACGTTGGGTTAAAAGATAGAGAGGTACCTCTGTGGAAAAGAATGGTACCTCTGTCGAAAAGAATGGACCCCATAAGCTCTATTAAAAAGAAGAAAAAGAAAAATGATATGAATAATGTGAGCATAATGGGATATTCATCAAAGATAGGTATCTCAAGTTTAATCAATGTTGATTTAGCAAGTTAGAAAGAAAAAGGGAAATGGACAAAGTCCATATGTATTGAAAAGTATAAAAAGGGGTGCTTGGAATCACATTTGAGTCACTTAGAAATATATCACCCTACCTTAACCAATGTGCCTACATTATAACATGTGAAAAGACATTTTTGATCCTAATTTGGATGCATTTGATGTGGTGGAGATATTAGAGAAATGGCAAGCCTGTGGTAAGATTTTGCATGACATTGATCTTTGAGTGTATACACGTCCTGAATTTTCTTCTGAGTTTGAGTGTACACTATATTATACACATGCCTTTGTGAGGGTAGAATTGAATACGATTTTTCTTTCAATTGTTGTACATTGTCAAGTTGACTAATGTCGTCATGTGTACTGTTATTTTTTAGCTTTGAAAGATTTTGAGGCCTGTTATAGCTACCACCTTTGCTGACGCTCGTTGATCTTTCGTTGTGTCTTTGTTTTTGTTTGAGGACAAACAATGTTTTAAGTTTGGGGGTTTGATAAACGCGCTATTTACTCGTTTATTAATATTATATTAAGATGATTTTAGATCGATTTAAGTGCGTTTATATAGTTGATTAATACGTTTAGCTATTTTTGGAAGATACTGCTCTTGGGGTTCCTCTTTGGTATTTTGTAGGCTTTGAAGATGATAATTGAAGCACGAGGTGAAGCATGAACCAAAGACGAAAAGAAACCAGTGGCTAGCGGCCACCCAAGCGGTCGCTAGCCCGGCCGCGAGCTCGGGCGAAAAACATTTTGGACTAAAGCTAGGGACCGCGAACCTACCCTCGAGATGTTCCAAAAAAGCTTCTATTTGAAGACTAGCAACCGAGCTAGCGACCGCTAGCTCGGCCGTGAGGCAAGCCACACGATCACGAACCTGGCCGCTAGCTCATCGAAGTAAGCGACCAACTCACAGCTAGCGACCGACCTAGCGACTGCTAGGTCGGCCGCTAGGCGCTACGGCCTAGTGTGAATTAGGGTTTCAACCCATTGCCTATATATACCCCTAGACGTGCATAGACGTCTCTCTCCTTCTTTTCCCTTGGTTTTTAGTATTTTTTCACATACTTTCATTCTAGCTTTGATTTTCATTCATCTAGACTTTAGATTATTGTTATTCTACGCAACATTAACGCTTTGTAATCGCTTTGGAGCAATTTCATCCAAAGGAATTCAGTTTTTCCCGTTTTCTACTCGGGTTTGGATTCAATTCCTCGATTGTCTTCAGACGCTACATTACGGGTTTTATCTATTCAATTCTTATTTCTATGGTTAATTTGTATTTTATTTCAATTTCTATGTCTAGCTAAATTTCTATTCTAATCCTAGGGTTTGTATGATTTTATCCTAAGTGTGGTGATTCGTGCTATTTACTATTTACCTTCCAGTCATTGATTTGTGATTCTTGGTGCTAAATCTTATGTGTGAATTTTTGATCAATCTTGATGCATATCTAGTTGCAAGTTGAATACTTAACAGTTTTAATTATCAACCGATCTTGAATGCACAATACGGATAAGCCTTGAGTCGTAGCTGAGATAGGAACATCCGTAGGAAGCATATTCTTTGTGATCTTTTTGGAGTTGCTAATCATCACCTTGAGACGTAGCTGTAATAGGGAAATTAGTAATCCACTACCACAATTATCGTAATTTAAATTGTTGGTTACATATGTGATCTTTCATCTTGGCTGGATTAAAATTGGTTAATAGGAATGTAATATCCCGAAGAATTAAATGCCTAATTACGATATTTAAATTCGTAAATTAGAGTTTCGCCGAAATAATTGAATTAGTAATATATCGAATAATGATTTCGATTAATTATGAGATAATGAATTTCTATTTTATATTCACTAAGAATTGTGAATTAAGGAATAGAATTTTATAAAGTGTTTCGGCAGTATTTTTTTAACGTTAAAATTTTCTAAGCAACGAAGCTTAGAATTAAATTCCATTATTAATGGAATAATTTAATAAAGTGATTACGACTTTATTACGACCATTTTGAGATGAGTCGATAATTAACGTTTTGAGACATTTCAAACGTTAACGTTTAGAGACTAAAAAAATGAGATTAATGATCAAGGAATTGTAGTATTTAAATTCCTATGATTATTATATGTATTTAGAGTATTATTAGCATTAAGATAATGCTAGAACATTAAGGATTAATTATTGGACAAGTTTAGAATTTTCGAAAACCCTAATTCGAAAATTAGGGTTTTCTCACATGAAATGATACTAATAATTTTTTCTATGATATAATTTATCATCTAAAACATATATTATGATATATATCTATAAATAGCATGAAAATAAAATATATACCATTGCATAGTTGAAATAGTCGTGACCTTACATAGTGTAACAAAGTTTACGTATTAATTTTGTGTCAGATTTGCTATGATATGGAATTAAATGATACAAGTGGGATCAAATGGCACTCTTATCAAGTAAACTAAGTAATGATCAATCGAAAGGCTTGAGACATGAAAGAGCCGTGTAGTATGTTGAAAAATGAGGTTAGAAGCTTGAACACTACTCTATATGATGATGTATTCTTACATTTGGGGAAGTGTATTTCTTGACTAATACATGTAGTAAGACAAAATGAATTAAAACACTCCTCTTGTAAACCATATGACCGACGGCTCCATCTCCCCAAATTCAAGGATATTTCATTGTTTATTTCAAAAACTTTATGCCATAGTAAGTATTGGTGATGTATTCAAGTGTGACTCACCAAGGCTAATAAAGAAAAGGCTTCCAATTGTTTTAATTTGAGAGAGTATGACTGAGAGAGAGAAAGAGAGATGATACATGTATTAGTTCTCTTACTTAAGTCTTAGATTAAACCAAAACAAATACATTTCTCTCTCATTCAAGAAAATTGCCGTGAGCTTCTTTCTTTGAAAACCGTGTGTTCTTCATCTCTTTCAACCACTAAAGCTTGATATCTAAAGCTTGAACATTAAATCAATACCGTTGAAAGGTTAGAAATCGAACGAGCTTGATTGTACACTAAGTTTTTAAATTTTAATGGCTAGATTAAAATGTTAAGCATGTGTTCTTAAGTATGAATTATGCTAAGCATGATACTTGTTCATTAACAATGTGTATTAAGATGTTATAGAAGCATATTTCATGTTTAAAATTTAATTAAACATGTTATGAAATTATATGAACATGATCGAAAATTTATTGAAGAAATTTAAGGTCGATTATCGATATATGATGTAGTGGGAGTTCATGGTGATTTTAGGATTTTAGAATAATCCTAGACTATGATTTGAAAACTACCAAAATTGTTGAAAAATGCTAAGTTGTTGTACAATTTTATTAAAGAAATGTTTTAGCATATTGTGGATCTAGGGTATTGATTATGTGAGATGTGAATTTACAAGAATTTTGGAAACCAAATGCTCAATTTAATCAACATGGCGAGAGCTATAAGCTTGAAAGGCATGATTAGGTTGTTTTAATGAATGTTATGATGTATTAGTGTTATACTATAGTATATGAGCATGGTGTAATTTAATTGGAAATTTATAAAAAATTTTAGTGTGTAGTTGTGAAGGGACCGAAACCATTGAACAATGAAACCTTGGTGTAGAAATTAAATATGTTGGAATATATGTTATAATCATGTTATAGATTAACGTTGGGGCCTCATACATTAATTAGAATTTTAGAAAATTTATTGAACAATTTTGAGAAATGCCGTAGCTATAAGAATAAAATAAGTGATGTCCAAATTTTTCTATAGTTAATGTTAATTCATATTAGTGATCCTATGATAATATAGTACACTATATGAATTTCAAGAATTTTGGAAGATGATTAGAAATTTTAAGCTTAAGGCCGTGAGCTTTGAATAAATGTATTAAGGATTTTAATTCCTTAATATCAAGAAAATGAAACATTATATGTCTAGAAATTATTTTAGACATATTAAGAAATTATGGAATTTTATAAACATAGAATACTATGTTTATGTCGAAACGTTATATTAAATAACGTTAGAAATGAAAAATAATGTTTAATGAATAAGTTAATTAATATTTAAGAAAATATTAATGAAATTTATCGATTTATGTGAAAATCGAGAATTAGGGTTTTATGAAAGAAATCGATTGAAAATCGATTTATATTGAAATTAGATATTAATTATGTGATTTATTAAAGAATTTATAAAGAAAAGTCAAAATTGTTGACTTTTGATGCAACGTATGAAATACGTTCGATAAATACACTAATACTTACAAAACGATTAATTATATAAGAAAGTCTATTTGGTGAGAAAAGATTTCATACTTAAGATCTTTATATCGAAAACGTTAGAATACGCCGAACGCTTAACCTAAATGGTTAAAATGAAATAGTTGATCATATCTCGCCTCTATCAAGCACGAGAAATGTTTAGTTAAGATACGCGATTGATCTACGCTTTGAATTAGTTAAGGAATTCAAATTATATTAGTATAAGTTATCAAAGTTTATTCTAAACTTTGAAAATCTCGAAATACGTGACCAACGTCTCGAAATCATTTTACATAAAGGTGAGGCGGATGCGATCGTCATGAGAAAGGAAACGAATTAAGAAAGCTTACGTACCAGGTGGGCGTTTCTTTCTCCTCGAGGATAAAATGTTTATCAAATATTTTATTTACAATGCTTTCTGTTGAGAAATGACGTTGAAATGATTACCTGCCCAAAGTGTTTATGATTTTATGTATGATCCTATCAATAGTGTTGGTTCGCCACCAACATATTATGATATTATGATGAATGTTATGATAATGAGGAGAATGTTTATGAGGTGAATTGTTTGAGGTGAATTGTTTATGAGGTGAATTGTTTATGAGGTGGATGATATGATGTATTATGAGGAGGATGATATGATGATGTTTTATGAGGAGGATGATGTGATGATATGAATTGTTGGTTCGCTACCAACGTATGATGGTGTTGTAATGAGATTGATTGTTGTTGGCTCATCACCAACATATTATGATATTGTGATGTTATGATGATATTAAATGTTTGTTGGTTCGCTACCAACGGTGATGAAATTATGATAATGTTATAAAGGAAATGATACGGATCATACCGACAGTAAAATATGTCTAGCCGCACAACTTTTGAAAATGAGAAAATGTTTTAGTAAGCACAGTATTTACACTAAAACCTCGTGGTGTTACTAATGGGCAGAGTAATTTAATGAAAATATTTTTGCATGAGTCCACCGAGTGCATTCTTGTACTCACCGCATATTTGTTTTAAATGTGCGATTGAGTCAGTGATGCGATGGAGCGGTGTTGAGCAATAGAACGTTGTCATTGAATAGTATACCTTTATCAGACATCGTCATATGTACACATCACATGTTTTCCGCCGCAAGAACTTAAGTTATGTGTCATAATTTATTGTTAAATGATATTCTATTTATTCATCCCTGTTTTGAGTAATAGTCCCACTAAATCGTACTTAGGATTTAGGGGTCACATTCTGAGTGGTATCGAGCGGTTCGCTCTTTGAACCCAAAATTTCCTTTGAGGTTAAGTCTAGATTGAGTCACTAGACTTCTAAAGGTCAGCTGACAATGCTCAACACTCCATCACATCAAGCTCAACCGAAATGAGGTAAATGGTTTCTCTTCAAAAGTTTTGAGAATGAAAGTTGTGAATGATAATTGAAATGATTTTTCCAAGAGAAATCAAAGTGATGAAAAAGGATTGAGAATGGAAGTTGTGAATGAGGGTTGAAATGAGGTTTTATGTTATGGAATGAGTTATGTTATTAATGTTTGAAGTTGCTCAAGAATGGACATTTATATGTCAATATGATGTGTCAATTAGTGAAATTCAAATAAGTGCGTTAGTACAATCGAGCTATGATGTGAATATTTGAAATGTTATTTCAAATCTTAAAGTTGATTCTCGATGATGGGTATGTTATCCCAAAAGAACGTAGACTCGCTTAAGACGCATGATCCCTTTTGAAGAACATAGAAGGATAAATTATAAGGATTTTATTACATCTTGAGAACATAAGTGAGATCGGAAGAGAATCTCGAAATGAATGACGAGAAGAAAATTTACGAGCGTAAATGTAAATGATGTCAAGATGATGAATGTCACTATGCGATAAGTGACACGAGTATAGTCTTTATATTTGGACGCTCACGCCGACGGACTCCAAATCGACTATGACTTTTTCGTTGAGAACGAAATAGAAATGAGATCAAAGAATGAATTGATGTAATTATTGTAAATTTTTTTACGAAGGAAGAGACCACGATGTGGTAGAAAAATTTTGATGAGATAAATCGAAAAGTAGTTCAATGATATGAGTAAAGTTCGGGATGTAGGGTAGTATGCTGATAAACCTACAACTTATGATGACCTAATACGAGCATATAAGGTTTCAAATTCTATTCGTTACCCAATTTTTGTCATTGAGTTTAATTCTATGACCTAGTTCCAATTGAGAAATCAATTTCACTTGTTCTGAAAGAAATTTATAAACCAAAGATTTTTAAAGTGTCATCTTGAAACCAAGTCCTTGTGTGATCGAGAAAATATTTACGACGGTCCGCCACCCATATGACCAAAGAAATCTCAAGAGTCATCATTCGGTCTTCGGACCCTAGATCCCAATTATTCAAGATACAAAATGATGTATTCAAATGGTAAAATTGTTATTTTGGATTGCGAATCCGCACTTTGAAAGTTGTGATGAATTCTCTTGATTCTTGAAACCAATGAGTATGATGAAGGTTGACTTACCTTGTCACCTAAGTGAGAATTAGTAAAGTGAAAACATCGTATGATGTAGATCGACTTATTTTAGTCACCTAAAAGTTTCGTATCAAGAAAGTGATGGACATCAAAAGTTATGATGTAGAGAAGATTTGTTGGGATGTGAAATAGATATATTATCCTCTATGATGCACATCGATGCAATGACCCATGATAGGCTTACCAAGTACTGATGATAATAAAGTTATAAATGAGATACTCTTTAGCATTGAATGCAAGAGTAAAAGTAAAGAAAAGTATATGATATCTTTGGGATATAAATTCCCCTTATTATATTATAACGAGAGAGATTACAACTTATCTTAAAGATGGTTGTTTGTCCTTAAAACCTCCTTAGTAGGTTGGACATGTTTAAAAGAATGAAGATGCATGCAAAATATTCTTTTCAAAGAATATGTATATAAAGAAATCATAGCATCTCAGAAAATAAATCTCTCGCTTTATACCTCAATCAATGAGATTATGCTTGAGCATGATCAATTCCAAGTAATTGAGACTTGGTCAAACAAACGATAATGAGATTGAGGAATCATAATCTTTGAGATGTGTGAACAGCTAGGATAGCCCTAGCATGTGAATCAAGTATGGAAAAAATATCTCCAAAGTCTAGACATGGTGATGAGTGCTTGGAATTTAAGTTATGGTATACAAATGTACTACCTTGCCAAGCTATATTACAACAATGACGGTTCTAATCATGAATGTGAGAACCGAAGCATAATGAAAGTAATATGACTTTCAGACACCATGCTCAAAGAAAATGAACAAAAGTCAAGAATAGCAGAAGAAATTACGAGTTAAACATTTATGAGATAGTCAACAATATGATATAAGCTTCAGAAATATTATGACTTCGATAAGGAAGGAAATTCCTTTGAAGTAAGGAAGCGGATTAAGAAATAGATTCAATATTTTGAAATGGATCTTAGTATTCTAAGTTATATTGACATAAAATGCTCATCTTGAGTGTTTTAGTAATTAAAAAGTCTCTTGCTATATATCTCAACACATACGTTTATACTTGAACAAAGTTGATTTCGAATTTTGAGACCTTAGTGAAACAAATAATAGTAAGCATGAAAAGAGTGAATGGTTTTACTAAAGTTGTTTTATGATAAGAGTGCATGAAGATATATGCACTTGTAAATTGCGATAACTGTTACGCGAATACTAATTACATCTTTGCAATATCAGAATGCCGCCTAGATGGGAACCCGAGCAAAGAGTTAGGGGAAGGGGCAGAGTCCTACAAACTGAAGAAGAAGAAGAAATACTACCACCATCCCCACCTCCACCTAATCGTAGAATAGAGGAACTTTTCTTTAGGCAAAATCCGCCTACCTTTAATGGAAAAGAAAGTCACGATGATGCGGAGCAATGGGTAAGAGCGATAGAAAGGATTTTTCGATTTTCTCCGTTGTACAACATAAGAGCGACTGTCTTGTGTCACCTTCTAACTTATTGGACCTGCGGATTTCTTGTGGGAAGCCAGAAGGAAAACCATGACGCCGGAACGAATGGGCTATTTTACTTGGGAAGATTTCAAAAGAGAGATGTATGAGAAATACATCCCTAAAACTTATAGGAAGAGAAAGGAGAACGAGTTCTTCAATCTGAAGCAAGAACGAATGTCTGTGACACAGTATGATCGCATCTTTTGCGATATGTCAAGATATGCTCGAGACCAAGTGAGTACTGACATGAAGATGTCAGAGAAATTTCGATCTGGTCTAAGGCATGAAATAAGAATGCCTCTTGCTAGTAATGGTGATTTGACATATACTGAAGCTCTCGGCCAGGCTTTAGATATTGAGGCAGCAATGCCTGAAGATAAACTGACCCATACAAAGTCACATAATGCTGGTGACAAAGGCAAGAGAAAATGGGAAGAAAATTTCAATAACAACAACCGAGGAAATTTTGGGAATACAAGTAACAAAAGACCATGGCAAGGGAACATGGCACCACAAGGGCGAGTAGGGATTTTTCCTTGCCCGAAATGTCATACACTACACAGAGGTGCATGCCTAGCAGGCAGTGGTAGTTGCTTTAAATGTGGTTTGAAGGGCCACTATGCATATGATTGCCCAGAAATACGTCCGGGAGAAATGATAAGGCCAAACCAACCACTTAGGGCTATACAGTATCAACCCCAATATCCGCGACAGCAACAACAACGACGACAACTACCATGGCAGCAACAGAGATACCAGCAACGGCAAGTACCCCGTTAGCCACAACCGACATAGGTTAGAGTTTATACTCTACACCAAAGGCAAATCTCTAAGTGAAGAGTACGATTCCGACAAAGGCCACTGAGAGATATAGAATCCTATGATAATATGAGACTTATATATAGATAGTGGATCATGTGTAAATGGTATGGTTAGAATGTGTAAAATAAACGTAGTTTTGAATATTTTTTGAATATGTTGAAGATGTGTCAAAATTTTGAATGTAAAAAAAGAACTAGACGCCATGTAATCAGTCGGTTTGATAGATCGACCCTCGTAATTAATATATGGAAAGTCCTCGTTGAGGCATTTTGATGAGATATATATATTATATGGTTTTTTTGAAGAAAGGTAATATGATGTATAAAAACGAATTGTTCTGAATAAGATATGGCCACTATGAGATAATAGTTATGCCATTCAGACTAATTAAAGTACCACCATTAATGAACCTCGTAAATCGAGTGTTCCACACGCATTTAGACAATTTTGTCATAATCTTTATAAATGATGTTCTTATCCATATGAAGAATGAGAAAGAACATAAAGAACATCGGAGGACCTGTCTTACGAACATCTAAAGCCGAATGATCTTGTCAAGTATAGTAAATGTGAATTTCGACGAAGAAGAAATATTCTCGATTACATTGTGTTTTCAAGAGGAATCAAAGTGAGATCGAAATTCCTTAGATAAATTACTTATCGTTGGAGACTCATTGAGAATTTTCTAAAATAGCAAGCCGATAACACAGCCTACCCCAAAAGGAATCAATTTTCCATGGACCAATAAATGAGAGGCCATGTATTAAGGTGAGAAAATAATAGCTTACGATCACAATGATCGAGACCCCATGAATAGAATTACCCAACTCACGACTTGAAATAAGTCGAGAATTCTTCACGACTTACAAAAGTTTGAAATATTCCTTCGAACAAAGAGACTTAAAACGAGATGGAAAGGATGGCTCGAATCAAGAAAAGATTCCGCTTATGATATAAATTATCACCTACGGACGGTTAACGAGAATCTAATGCCCTATGTTATAAAATTTCAGTCTAAATTATGGTATGTCCTTATAAAAGGAAAACTCATCGAGAGTTTACTAAAATGAGAATGGAAATAGTTGGGCAATTAGGGATGAGCATGAGTTGTTTCTCACACTCAAGGTGACATATGACTAAAGAAAAGGATGATAAATGAAAAGAGAAAAGATGAAGATGAGAATAGAATACTAATTAAGATAAAGAATGAAGAGTCAAGGATTTTAAGAAAGACCGGACAATGTCGATTGTCTAAGGAAATGATATATATATATATATATATATATATATATATATATATATATATATTTTCAAGCAATAATAAGCTTAGAAATGAAATCATGAGTGAAGCTCATGATATTTCTCATACCGCCCACCCGTAGCATTAAGATATATTATGATTTACTGAGACGAGATATAACCATATTGTCGAGCGGTGTCTCTCATACCAACAAGTGAAGGCATTGTATCGATGGCCTTATAAGGAGTTATAATATCTAAGGATATACAAATGAAAATAGAATGACATAGCAATGGATTATTGATGGGTTTTGTTAAAGTCATAAAAAGTAACACCGCTATACGGGTAGCGATGGATCGACTCACCACCACGCTCATCTCGATTATTCGATGACTCATGGATTTGATAAGTTAGTTCACCAGACGTAAAGGAGATCACGATTTACAGAGGGCACTAAAACCTATCACTCGGATAGAGACTCTAAGTTTACCCCTAGATTTTGAACTAATTCACAAAAGGAGTTAGACACGAGATTGAACCTTAACATAGATGTCCACTCACAGGCAGAGGAACGATCAAAAGGACAGTATGAACATTTAAGGATACAATGAGAACATAAATGATAAACCAAGGTGCAAGTGGGAACGTATTGTACCACTTGTTAAGTTCACGTACGACCATAGCTGTCAAGCAACGATTAATATAGCCATGTGAGGCATTATTTGTAAAGAAGTATCGACCACCACTTTATTGTAATAAAGTAGGTGAGAGAAAGTATAAGGTCCTGCAACGTAAATGAAATGATTAAGATATCTGCTAAATGAGGCAAAGAATAAGAGAAACTCGTAACAGCATAAAAGCCTTACGATGCGCGTGAGATCTGAACTACATTTTAAATGCGGAAATAAAGTTTCTTAAGATTTCTCCATCGAGGGAAATTATAAAGTCAGATACAAAAATGTTGAGATCACGTTTTATAGGACCTTACAAGATCCTAGTAATGATAGGCCAAGTAGCATATAGATTAGTACTTCCACCAAATTTGGGGGAAAGTACGTAATGTTTTCCACGTGTCACAGTTAAGAAAATACGAAAATGACCCAATTCACGTGATCCACCATTATGACGTGATCTTTAACTCAAATATGAGTTGTGATGAAAATCTACGACTATTTTGATCGTAAGATTCAACGATTAAAGAATCAAGTTTAGGTCTTTAATGAAAATCCAATGGGGAAACCATGGACAAAAAGAAAGCACGTGGAAAATTTAAGATATTATGATGCAAAGATATCTCATACTTTATGAGGAATGCAAATTTCGGGATGAAATTTCTTTTAAGGGGTAGAATGTAATATCCCAAGAATTAAATGCCTAATTACGATATTTAAATTGTAAATTGTAGTTTCACTAAATAATTGAATTAGTAATATATCGAATAATGATTTCGATTAATTATGAGATAATGAATTCCTATTTTATATTCACTAAGAATTGTGAATTAAGGAATAGAATTTTATAAAGTGTTTCTAAAGATTTTTTAACGTCGATTGAGTATCGATAGTTAAAATTTCGTAAACTTTTCTAAGCAACGAAGCTTAGAATTAAATTCCATTATTAATGGAATAATTTAATAAAGTGATTACGATTTTATTACGACCATTTTGAGATGAGTCGATAATTAACGTTTTGAGACGTTTCAAACGTTAACGTTTAGAGACTAGAAAAATGAGATTAATGATCAAGGAATTGTAGTATTTAAATTCCTATAATTATTATATGTATTTAGAGTATTATTAGCATTAAGATAATGCTAGAACATTAAGGATTAATTATTGGACAAGTTTAGAATTTTCGAAAACCTAATTCGAAAATTAGGGTTTTCTCACATGAAATGATACTAATAATTTTTTCTATGATATAATTTATCATCTAAAACATATATTATGATATATATCTATAAATAGCATGAAAATAAAATATATACCATTGCATAGTTGAAATAGTCGTGACCTTACATAGTGTAACAAAGTTTACGTATGAATTTTGTGCTTGCATTTGCTATGATATGGAATTAAATGATACAAGTGGGATCAAATGGCACTCTTATCAAGTAAACTAAGTAATGATCAATTGAAAGGCTTGAGACATGAAAGAGCCGTGTAGTATGTTGAAAAATGAGGTTAGAAGCTTGAACACTACTCTATATGATGATGTATTCTTACATTTGGGGAAGTGTATTTCTTGACTAATACATGAAGTAAGACAAAATGAATTAAAACACTCCTCTTGTAAACCATATGACCGACGGCTCCATCTCCCCAAATTCAAGGATATTTCATTGTTTATTTCAAAACTTTATGCCGTAGTAAGTATTGGTGATGTATTCAAGTGACTCACCAAGGCTAATAAAGAAAAGGCTTCAATTGTTTTAATTTGAGAGAGTATGGTGAGAGAGAGAGAGAGATGATACATGTATTAGTTCTCTTACTTAAGTCTTAGATTAAACCAAAACAAATACATTTCTCTCTCATTCAAGAAAATTGCCGTGAGCTTATTTCTTTGAAAACCTTGTGTTCTTCATCTCTTTCAACCACTAAAGCTTGATATCTAAAGCTTGAACATTAAATCAATACCGTTAAAAAGGTTAGAAATCGAACGAGCTTCGATTGTACACTAAGTTTTTAAATTTTTAATGGCTAGATTAAAATGTTAAGCATGTGTTCTTAAGTATGAATTATGCTAAGCATGATACTTGTTCATTAACAATGTGTATTAAGATGTTATAGAAGCATATTTCATATTTAAAATTTAATTAAACATGTTATGAAATTATATGAACATGATCGAAAATTTATTGAAGAAATTTAAGGTTGGATTATTGATATATGATGTAGTGGGAGTTCATGGTGATTTTTAGGGATTTTTAAAATAATCCTAGACTATGATTTGAAAACTACCGAAAATTGTTGAAAAATGCTAAGTTGTTGTACAATTTTTATTTAAGAAATGTTTTAGCATATTGTGGATCTAGGGTATTGATTATGTGAGATGTGAATTTACAAGAATTTTTGGAAACCAAATGCTCAATTTAATCAACATGGCCGAGAGCTATAAGCTTGAGTTAAGGCATGATTAGGTTGTTTTTAATGAATGTTATGATGTATTAGTGTTATACTATAGTATGTGAGCATGGTGTAATTTAATTGGAAATTTATAAAAATGTTTAGTGTGTAGTTGTGAAGGGACCGAAACCATTGAACAATGAAACCTTGGTGTAGAAATTAAATATGTTGGAATATATGTTATAATCATGTTATAGATTAATGTTGGGGCCTTATATACATTAATTAGAATTTTAGAAAATTTATTGAACAATTTTTGAGAAATGCCGTGGCCTATAAGTAAAAAATAAGTGATGTTCAAATTTTTCTATAGTTAATGTTAATTCATATTAGTGATCCTATGATAATATAGTACACTATATGAATTTAGAAGAATTTTTGGAAGATGATTAGAAATTTTAAGCTTAAGGCCGTGAGCTTTGAATAAATGTATTAAGGATTTTAATTCCTTAATATCAAGAAAAATGAAACATTATATGTCTAGAAATTATTTTAGACATATTAAGAAATTATGGAATTTTATAAACATAGAATACTATGTTTATGTCGAAACGTTATATTAAATAACGTTAGAAATGAAAAATAATGTTTAATGAATAAGTTAATTAATATTTAAGAAAAATATTAATGAAATTTATCGATTTGCGTGAAAAATCGATAATTAGGGTTTTATGAAAAGAAATCGATTGAAAATCGATTTATATTGAAATTAGATATTAATTATGTGATTTATTAAAGAATTTATTAAGAAAAGTCAAAATTGTCGACTTTTGATGCAACGTATGAAATACGCTCGATAAATACACTAATACTTGCAAAACGATTAATTATATAAGAAAGTCTATTTGGTGAGAAAGATTTCATACTTAAGATCTTTATATCGAAAAACGTTAGAATCGTTGAACGCTTAACCTAAATGGTTAAAATGAAATAGTTAATCATATCTCGCCTCTATCAAGCACGAAAATGTTTAGTTAAGATACTGTGATTGATCGACGTTTGAATTGTTAAGAATTCAAATTATATTAGTATAAGTTATCAAAGTTTATTCTAAACTTTGAAAATCTCAAATACATGACCAACGTCTCGAAATCATTTTACATAAAGGTGAGGCGGATGCGATCGTTGGCGTAGAAAGGAAACAATTAAGAAAGCTTACGTACCAGGTGGGCGTTTCTTTCTCCTCGAGGATAAAATGTTTATCAAATATTTTATTTACAATGCTTTCTGTTGAGAAATGACGTTGAAATGATTACCTGCCCAAAGTGTTTATGATTTTATGTATGATCCTATCAATAGTGTTGGTTCGCCACCAACATATTATGATATTATGATGAATGTTATGATAATGAGGAGAATGTTTATGAGGTGAATTGTTTGAGGTGAATTGTTTATGAGGTGAATTGTTTATGAGGTGGATGATATGATGTATTATGAGGAGGATGATATGATGATGTTTTATGAGGAGGATGATGTGATGATATGAATGTTGTTGGTTCGCTACCAACGTATGATGGTGTTGTAATGAGATTGATTGTTGTTGGCTCATCACCAACATATTATGATATTGTGATGTTATGATGATATTAAATGTTTGTTGGTTCGCTACCAACGTGTGATGAAATTATGATAATGTTATAAGGGAAATGATACGGATCATACAGACAAGAAATATATCCGCCGACAACTTTTGAAAATGAGAAAATGTTTTAGTAAGCACAGTATTTACACTAAAACCTCGTGTGTTACTAATGGGCGTAGTAATTTAATGAAAATATTTTGGCATGAGTCCACTATGTGCATTCTTGTACTCGACCGCATATTTGTTTTAAATGTCTGATTGAAATGGTGATGCGATGGAGCGTTGTTGAGCAATAGGAACGTTGTCACCGAATAGTATACCTTGATTGTACATCGTTATATGTACACATCACATGTTTTCCATTGCAAGAACTTAAGTTATGTGTCATAATTTATTGTTAAATGGTATTCTGCTTATTCATCCATGTTTTGAGTAATAGTCCCTAAATCGTACTTAGGATTTAGGGGTCATTCTGAGCGAGGATAAACATACTGTTGTGGGTAGAATTAATACATCCTAGTGGTTAGTCTCTTAGTTCATTTATCTCTTTGATTTTATCGTTATCTTTATTTGCTTTATTGATCTCGACTTTGAATTAAATATTTGAAGTCCCAAAACCTTTCAAACCAACTGCTTTCGGATAATGATGAAGGATTATCGAGTTAGCTCGATTTTAGTGTTACAATCCATGTGGATACGATACTCGACTTACCTATCTACTTGCTCGTTTTCGTGTTAGAAAATAGTGTTATCAGGCAACAAGAAAGAAAATCGACTAGAAAAAACATTCAAGTTTCATCCGATGGTTTCATCCTGATAGATCAACTAAATGAATTCATCAAGGTAACTATGAAGAATCAATTCGATGGAAGCTCAAAGTCATCTTTAATCTACTCTAAGTCGTACACTCAAAGGATCGACAACTTGAGAATGCCTCATGGTTACCAACCACCCAAAAATTCTAACAGTGTGACGGAAAAGGCAATTTAAGACAACATGTAGCTCACTTTGTTGTAACATGTAACAACACTGGCACCTTTGGAGATCATCTAGTCAAGCAATTTGTTCGTTCTCTTAAAGGAAATGCTTTTAACTGGTACACGGATTTGGAGGCAAAATCCTTCGATAGCTGGGAACAACTAGAGCATGAATTTTGCAATCGATTTTATAGCACAAGAAGGACGATCAGCATGGTGGAACTTACAAGTTCTCGCCAATTTAAAGAAGAGCCAGTGATCGACTACATTAATAGATAGAGGAACCTATGCCTTAATTGTAAGGATCGATTATAGAATCATCTGCCATCGAGATGTGCATTCAAGGGATGCATTGGGGCCTACAATATATTCTATGAGGAATTCAATCCAGAACATTCGAAGAGTTGGCAACAAAAGCTCATGATATGGAGCTAAGTATGGCAACCAGTGCAATTGAAGAGCCTCCAATCCAAGAACCTCGCAGGTTCAAGGAGAAGCCAGAATTCAAAAGATGGGTAAAGCCATTCAACAAGGTACCAAAGAAAGAATCAATGGTGGTGAAAGCAACGACTGTTAAGTTTTTAAAGAAAGATTCTGATCAAGGCAACAATCAAAATACTTCTCAAGAAATAAGTCAAAGAAAGTTGACATTCAAGGAAATGCAACAAAACAATACCCTTTTTTGGACTCTGATATCTATGGAATCTTCGACGACTTGCTCAAAGAATGACTCATCGAGCTACCTGAGATGAAGTGGCCAAATGAGACGGGATGAATTGATGACCCAAAGTACTGCAAATACCATCGATTGGTTGGACACTCCATACTGACTGCTTCATAATCAAGGATAGAGTCATGCGTTTAGCTCGAGAAGGAAAAATATCACTTGAAGAAGATAGTGTCGCCGTAAATGTTCTCACCACCGACTTTAGTGACATAATTGAAGGTGTTGTGGCTCTATACGATACGACAAATCATGTAAGAGAGAAGTTCGGATCAAATACTCTAGACGATGAAAATTTCTTAGCAATCACATTCTCCGATAAAGATTTGCAGCTTGGGTCTGAGCCTCATAATAGAACACTATTTGTGAGTTGCTTCACCTACGAGCAAAAAGTCTGTAGGGTTCTTATTGATGGAGGGTCGGCAGTCAATATCCTACCTTTAAAAACATTAAAAGAATTAGGAATTGAAGAAAATGAGTTATCCAGTAGTCGGTTGATGATTCAAGGATTTAACCATGAAGGAAAGAGAGCTCTTGGCACCATAAGATTGAACTTGTTAATGGATGACATGAGTTCAAGTGTATTGCTCCATGTAATTGATGCCAAGACATCTGATAACATGCTTCTCGGCCGACCGTGGCTTCATGAAAATGGTGTTGTCCCTTCTACGTTGCATCAACGCTTCAAGTATCATCAAAATGGTGCCATAAGAATAGTGGTCGGTGATAAAAAAACCTTTCACGGAGGCTGAATCATACTTTGCTGATGCAAAGTATTATATGGTGAAGCAAAGACTACAACGACGGAAAATGATGAATGGCATAAAGAATCTGAATCCATTCACAAGGTAAAGAAGGAAGACCTCCTCCAAAGATAGAAGGATTTTCTATGCCTTTAACAAAGATTGATGCCAAGAAATCGGTTCCCCAACCACTTGGAGGATTTATTTGACGAAAACAAGGTAGTGCTACTGAACATAGAGAATTTTCAAGTAACGAAATCACTAAGCATTTTGGTCCAAAAGCATACAAACTTCTCGTCAGTGCTGGATATAATCCTCATGAGAGCTCAATGTCCAAACCATTCTTGAAAATGAATGATCATACTACCCAAAACTTCAAGGCAGGTTTGGGATTTGTCGCACATAGTCCTATTCGTATCGCCATCAAAAGAGCTACTGCTAACTGTGTATGCGAAGAGGGAACCGATGAATCCTCAATTGGAAGAAAAACTCAAAGAGTATCCATTTTCAAAAGGATAGGTAAAAAAGAGGTTCAACGAGTGTCTGTCTTCAAAAGACTTAGCAAAGGTGAGGATTTAAAGCGCAACATAGCCAAATACAGCAATGAACCATGTATGACTTCAAAGCTGAGGAGTTTGATTCCTTCTCGCATGAAAAGATATACCACATTACTTGTGTCATGTGATAAATAATTGAAGGCTAAGATGAAGACTGTTGTCTTCACACAAGTCACCAAGAGAAAGAAGATAGAGAGAGTGTTGGTTCGTCTTACTATACCACCAATAGTGAACAAAGAAATAATGATGTTATCATATTAAATCACCTAACCTCATGTGAAGAAGTGATCATCGGAGAGGAAGATGCCGAAATAGCTCCTCAACAATTTGAGGAATGAGTTAAGTCTACTGTTGATGAGTTGAAAGAAATTAACTTGGCCTCCTTTGATGATCCACGACCCACTTATATCAGCGCATTGTTGACTATTGATGAAGAATGCCTATATATTAAATTGCTTAAAGAGTTTAAAGACATATTTGCATGGTCATATAAGGAGATGTCAGGATTGAATCCACATATAGCAGTTCATCATATAGCTATCAAAAAAGAAACACGACCTATTAAGCAAGCTCAACGTCGATTTCGACCAAAGTTGATTCCGTTGATTGAGGCCAAAGTAAATAAACTCATCGATGTTGGATTTATTCGAGAAGTCAAGTATCCGACATGGATTTCAAGCATTGTTCCAGTGAGAAAGAAAAATTGATAGATTCGCGTATGTGTGGACTTTAGGGATCTAAATGAAGCATGTCCTAAGGATTTGCCGAATTGATGATCGATGCTACAACTGGGCATGAAGCATTGTCTTTCATGGATGGATCATCTGGATATAACCAAATTCGTATGTCTTCAAGTGATGAGGAATTGACGACGTTTCATACTCCAAAAGGTATATATTGCTACAAAGTGATGCCACTTGGATTAAAAATGCTAGTGCCACTTATCAGAGAGCCATGCAGAAAATCTTCGATGATATGCTTCACAAGAACATTGAGTGCTATGTGGATGATTTGGTGGTGAAAACCAAACGACGAGATGATCATTTGCAAGACTTGAGAGTAATCTTCGAGCGACTCCGAAAGTATCAATTGAAGATGAATCCGCTCAAAAGTGCATTTGGGAACAACTCTGGCAAATTTCTTGGGTTCATCGTCCGTCATCAAGGGATAGAATTCAAACAAGCAAAGATTGATGCCATATTGAAGATGCCTGAGCCTCGGAACATCCACGACTTGAAAAGATTGTAAGGAAAGTTGGCTTATCTACGAAGGTTCATTCAAATTTAGCTGGAAGGTGTCAACCATTTAGCAGAATCATGAAGAAGGTATACAATTCAAGTGGGATGAGTCATGTAGCAACGCTTTCAAAAGTATCAAATCTTACTTGATGAGACCTCCTGTTTTAGTGGCACCAGTAGCAGGCCGTCCCTTGATTTTGTATATTGCTGATCAAGAGCGTTATATGGGGCATTACTTGCATAAGAAAATGAAAATGGGAAAGAAAATGTGCTATATTACTTGAGCAGAACAATGACGCCAAATGAGTTGAAGTATCCCCAATTGAGAAGCTATGTTTGGCCTTGATATTCTCCATCCAGAAGCTTAAGCATTATTTCCAAGCTCATACGGTGCGATTGATCTCCAAAGCAAACTCTTTGAAATTTGTGATGTCAAGGCCCGTCTTGTCAGACAGACTTGCACGATGGTATCTCCAGTTGCAACAATTCGAAATTGTATATGTTCCTCAAAAAGTAGTCAAAGGAAAAGTATTGGCTGATTTCTTAGCAATCATCCAATCCCAGCCGAATGGGAATTGAGCGATGATCCCTCAGATGAAGATGCACTCCCAATAGAAATTTGTCATCATTGGGTGATGTTTTTTGATGGATCATCTCACAGAGAGGGAACTGGTGCTGGTGTCGTGTTTGTGTCACCTGAACGAGAAGTTTTGCTATATTCCTTCACTTTGACTAAGAACTGCTCCAATAATGTAGCAGAATATCAAACGATTATCCTTGGTTTAGAAATGACGGTGGATACAAAACGGATACACCTCAAAGTATATGGAGATTCCAAGTTGGTGGTGAACCAAATACTTGGTGTATATGAAGTCAAAAACTTGAGCTACTTCCATATGTCAAGTATGCCCAAAAACTCATTGGATGGTTGGGGGACTTTGAAATTGAACATGTCCAAAGAAGCGAAAACAAGCAAGCGATGCATTGCTAAACTCGCCCACAATAGTCATGGCCGGAGAAATACATATACCAATATGCCAAAGTTAGATTGTACCACCTATGTTCGAGTGAAGAATATTGCAAAGATAGTGGCACATCTTTAGTATTTGAAATTGAAGAAGATGTTGGTGCCAATTGTTGGTCGACTATTTGAAATATGATAAGTTGCCAGCGATCGACATCGAAGAATCTGACATTAGTCATCGCCGTCCACTTTATATTTTCAAATGCACACTTTATAGGCGGTCATTTGATGAAGTCTTTTAAGATGCTTAAATAATGAAGAAGTTGTCAAAGCCTAGAAGAAGAGTATTCTGAGGTGTGGCGCCATCATCCGACCAAAGTTGCACTTTGAATGAAAAGAATGGGTCATTGTTGCCAACAATGGTGAATGATTGCATGGATTATGCACAAGTGTCAAGATTGCCAATTTCACGCAAATCTCATTCAACGCCCGAGCCACTTCATCCCACAATTGCTTCTGCCCTTCTATGCTTGGGAATGGATGTCGGGGACCTTTGATGAAATCATCAAGGGCATCTGATATCTTGGCAACAAGCGACTACTTCTAAACGGTAGCTCTTCCTAAGAGTAAAGAAAAACTATTGATTTCATCAAAACCCACATCATCTAGCGTATAGATTCCACGATATATCGTCATCGATAATGAAACACATTTCAAAGAATACTTTGATGAATAAAGTTTGTGAAAAGTTTGGATTCGTAGCAAAGAAAATCGCTCATGATCGATCGCATTGCTAATGGATTAGCTAAAGCTTTCAATAAAACTCAGGCAACTTGTTGAAAAGGTTGTGGCCAAATCAAAGCGTGATTGGCATGACCGAATTGGAGAAGCATTGTGGGCATACCGAATCACCCATAGGACTCCTACACAAGCAACCCATATTCTTTGGTATATGGAATGGAAGTTATGATTCCACTTGACAGAAGTTCCATCACTAAGAATTGCATGCGAGAACTTAATCAAGAAGAGACGATCGTCTGCTATGAAGCTTTAGATGAGAAGAGGCTAGAAGCCCAACAAAGATTAGAATGCTATCAAGCCCGCTCTTTCAAGCAAAATAGTGTGAATACGATCTTCTCAAGTTGGAAACTTAGTGATTGTTGTGAGAAGACGATTATTATCATGCATCACGGGGAACAAGTTCATATCAAGATGGGATGGTCCGTATGTCGTGAAAGAAGTCTACACTAATGGGGCATATAAGTTAATTTCGAAAGACAATGCGAGGATTGGGCGATTAATGGAAAGTTTCAAACGCTATTATCCCCGAAAAGTAGCGATGAGCATGTATGTATGTATAAAAAACAAAAAAGAGAAAACAAGATAGCTCCATGACGCATGAACATAAATCGCATGTTATTGTCGACCGCATGAGTATAAACTATGCATGGTTACCACCAAAGAAAGTGTGTGGTTAAACTACTAAGCTTCTCCCACCAAGAGGTAAACTTATATGGTTAAACTATTATATACCCCACTTTGTCGTATAGTGGTTAAAGAAATACACCCGACCGTAAGAGTATAAACTGTATCGCCCCCATCTCTTCAAAATATAAGTTGATCTTTAACTACGCTTGACTTAATCCCATTTAAAAGTGTTAGTGCAACTTAGATTTTAGATCTAAGTTCACCATGATTTGTGTTCATGTTTGGTGTTTTGATTACGATTCATTGTTGATCAATGTGTTACAAATATTAAAGATAAAATGCGTGAACTTTGAGAGAAATCATGAGAAAAGTACCAAATATTTTATTGCACGATGTCACTACAAAGAAACAAGCAAAGGATAAGCAAGTAAAAAAGAGAAAACAATAACTAAGCTAAGCAAATTGTGTCTTGATTTTCCAAGGACTTTTGAGCAACTTTCAAGAGATGTTACGATTTTCAAGTTCTCCAACACTTGACATCAAGAGGGACACTTTAAACTTATCAATCTCTCATTTGAAGCCCTGATTTCACTTTAAGTCATTTGAAGTGATGTATGGTTTCTCTTTAAAGATATAGTCAACTCATTCCTTTGTCAAGCTCTTCAAGCTCATTTTGACTGAGTTCAACTTGGGAGATCTTCTTCTCTTTAACTCAAACATCATGAAGGCAAACTTTAACTTGCTGAGTCGTGCTATGCTCCACGCGTTGATCTTACCTTATCATAGCGCAACTTAACAAAAGTGTGTTGATACTCGCTCAAGAGAGAAAGATCAAAATCTTGTTGAAAGCCATTTATACTGAGAGATGTCATCTCGTATCTCATCTTCAATTGATTACAAGAATTGCAACGATGTCCTTGTTATCTTGCTACTGAAGAACACCCCAAATGTTTTTGAGACATATCATAAACTCTATATCAAAGATGTTCTTACTATTTAATTGAGATATAGCCCCCTCTCGATCGGCTTAGCACTTGCTCACACCAAGGTTGACATCTCGTTAAAGTGGTCGACTCAAGCGACTCATGGGGCTTACTAACTTTCTTCATATTAGTTACAAGAACCTCTAATTGTACCTAACAAGAAGAAGGTCAATTTAGAGATAATAAAAGAAATACTAGCAAATGAACAAGGAAAGATTTGAAGAATACCTCATCGTAAAGATATTCGGGTTTTGGTGGTCGCTGGTCATGGTCCTCAATAGGTTATGGAGACTTAGTATGTTTCTTGTTCTTCTAATATCGCTCAACACTCGCTTCATGAATCATCGAAATGAATCGAAGTTGCTTTCGTTTTCCTTAGAAGAGCCCGCTTCATAGCTTTTTCAACAATAACTTCAACTCGGCAGACCTTTGAAATGTCATTTGCCTTTGGTGTGAAGTTAAGATGTTTTCTCAAATGAGCTTCTATACATTGATCCCACCAGTTTGTAATCAACGCTGAGAATCTCTTGCTTGAAGTTAAACATGGAAAGAAAGCCTTTGATGCAGAGAGCATGCACGCCAATACTTAAGGCCATCATTCAAAGTAACTTCGAATGTTTTGAGCAAGAAAGCCCGAATAACTTGATAGTACCCAAACCGACGGCTAGCAATGTGGGCTATAGGCTCAATAATAAAGCAATCGATTAATCTCAAGCTAGGTAGTTGGAGCAGATAGCCTGAAGAAACAATGGTCAAACTCATTTACATTATCACCATCAATATAGGTAATGTCTTTGTTTGAACATTGCACAACCCATAAGATTTGATCCCATTTGTGAATTCACCTCGAGCTCGATATGGTCGTGATATCTCATCATTCACCGTAATATTGAATAATCTTCGACATAAGAATTTCTCTCAAGTGGAAATGAGTCTAAATGATGCGCCATCCAAGCATAGAAAAATGGACGGAATGATGTTCAAATTGAGAAGGCTAATTTGCAATTTTGTTTAGGCTCTAAATATACTAGTCGAATCGGTACCGTAAGGACCACCATCCATTGAGTTGCCATCATGCTTGCCATTTTAAATGTGTTAGCCTAATCAATGTAGATCACCATCGAGAGAACAAAAGTACACAAACAAGCAATGTAGGTAGCTATGTGTCTCATCCCAATATCTCCTCGACACCGAGCTTTATAAATAAACCCTTCTCGTGAGTCCATGCCTCATGAGCTTTGAATTCATGGGATTGTGAGTAAGTTTGTAGAGCTTATTACTTCTCTTGCGTGAGGGTCGGTACATCGAGTTCTTTCGACGAACTTGATCCATTCTTCAATCGTGAAGCATCTAGACTCTTCCATCTTGCTCCCAAGAAGATGATAAGCATGGAATAAATATTGCGACTTGAGGAACATATTGTTTTTCTTCTCGATCTACACCAACAAGCTCTCTTGGCAGGTATCACCTGTCGTAAAATTTCCCATTGAAGTCAGAAAAATTTCAAATCACGTGAAATGAATAGCTCCGTGAAGTTAGCAAAGTATTTGTCGATGACACCATGCTTCACAAACGCTTTGATCACTTGTTTGATCATAGTGAAAATGAAGCATATCGGATCATAAATTCGATGTAAGCTCGCTTCTAAACCGACTAGGATGTCTCTCTCCATTCCCAATATCCTCGAGATAATGAAATTCTCCAAAAACTCCATATTTTCTCCCATTCGCATTTTCTTGACAATTCGCGACCCAAAGTCAACAATGGGTTAATCTTTAGTTGGTCGATGATGAGTGATTCCAATGTCCGGCCATAGATGTTTTGGTCATATTAGTCTCTCGTCCAAATCGGTTTATAAAGGGACTTGTGAACCTAGGTCGTCTTGGTAGGGCCAATTAGTGGATCGATATTTCGAGACGTGTTCCTTTGTCGGTGTTGTTCCTTCATCCAGATCACCAAATAATTTTGTCGAGAGACGAATATCTTTAAGTAAACCATGTTATAACACAAGAAAAAAAAAAAAATTAAACATGGGAATCGATGTGGTTTATGGATACGATGTCACGAGACATAAAATGCATGCTCGACTATAGAGCTTAAGTTGTCAAGTCTACTGGTTCTCAAAATGATTTTTGATGGAATAATTGAGGTAGATCATCGAGAAGTGATGAGGTAGATCCTCAAGTAGTAATGATCCCGAGTGTATCGAGGTCGACCTCAAGAGTAATGAGAAGATCCTCGAGAAGTTATGAGGTAGACCTCAAGTAGTAGTGAAAGATCCTCGAGTAGTGGTGGTAGAACCCAAGTAGTTTTCAGGAGGGCATCATTCGAACGCGATCGATCAAGATTGAAAGTGATGAAGAAAAAAATAAAATATATAAAAAGGATAAA